>PVJH01001367.1:0-213748 GCA_004026705.1 Nesogale talazaci | reverse complement strand
CTGTTATACATACAGTTCCTATGAATGAGAACACCTTCTAGAGGGCAACTAACAACATCTGCCACAACACATTGTGCAGTATTTTGTCTTCCCAAGAAGATTTGAAGATTCCTCAAGACCACCAGCTGCTAATACTAAAAAGATAATAATAAAAAAGAGGAGAGGTACCAAAAAGTTATAGGAATGTTGTTGAACATCAGAGTTCTTTACTATTTCCACACAGGATTGATTTCAAAGTTTTTATATAAACTCTTGCTAAAAATTTCAGATCATAATTTTGAAAAAGAACATACAATTTAAAAAATATCATTTGGAAAAGTAATAGAAAATTGAAATGTACAGCAGGTGTTAATATACTTAGATCAGAGCTTTAGAGTATTATGAAGTATGGATATTGGTACTTGAGAGATTCTCCCATTGGACTCAAAACACCCTGCCATTGAGTCAATACTGACTCACAGTGACCCCTGTGGGTTTCTGAGACTCTAACTGTTCAGAAAGTCCAGTCTTTCTCCCTTGGAAATGCTCATGTTTTTGAACTTCTGGCCATGTGGCTTGTAGCCTACTGCTTAACCATTATACCATCAGGACTGTATGATTGGAGCTGTCTCTAAAGCTAGAAAACAGGATGTTTAAGGATCACAGGACATAAATCACGCCTTTTAACAGTTAAAAAGTAATTACCTCCCACTGCTCCAAGTCTTTTTAATACTCATAAAATTAAAAGAAAAGAAAATCACTTAGCAGAAAATTCTGAACTGGACCATATGACCAAATGGATGTAAGCCAGAGAAACACATTTTTAGAAAGAAAGTGTGATTCTGTCATGCTATAAAATGCAGATTTGGTGATGCAGTTGAGGTTTCACAGTCTGATATATTTATTTTAGGATGACTAAATATGATTTTATGGGGAAGAATAAAGTGAAAAAATTAATTAAATGTTCCTTGCCTTTTTCATCTTTCTCTATGATATGTTTTTCTGGCAGGCTTTTGAATGATATTTTAAAATTTCCTATATTTCAAAATTTTAAAGTATCCTATTTAATCTATATGTAATTTTTTTCTACATTTTAAAATTATCAAGTATCATATTTCTTCATTTATTTAACAAAGCTATTCTTTGTTTCTAACAATTCCTTTTACTTGTTTCACCAAAAAAGTAATTTTAATCTATTAAACTTATCTCTTTTTGCTGATTTTATTTTTTATTATGCATTTTCTTATCTTAGTCTTTCCATTTCAAGATTTTTTGAAATGTCGATCAAAAACAGGGCAAAAGGTTGTTTGGAGGACTTAGTGAAACTAGAATCTGGAGCAGAGGGAAAATTTCTTGATTTGTGTAAACACCCCTACCACCCCGAAAAAATAAATCAGTTGAGTCACGTCTGCCATGCATGGTCCTGTCAGAGCGGCTGATAACATTCTGTGGGAATTTTCGGGTTCTTGCAGCAGCAGAACCCTCTAACAACTAGTGTAACAACTGCTCACTTCCTCTTATCAGTGATATTAATGCCTCATTGACATTACTAATGATTGTTAAATAATTGCACAATTTTATAAATAGTGCCAAAAGTGTTTTGACAGTAATTTTAACAAATTTTCTTGAGATAGTTCACCTTTCACTAGCTACAGCAAATAAACATAATGTGTTAATTGTATAGCTTGTTTTTTTCTATATTGCAAAAGTGAATTATCAGCTTTGAATAATACAACTTTAAACAATAGGGTACATAATAAATATAAAACATGTTCATTACTGTTCAAACGTCTCTTCTTCATATTTGCTCCCTCATCCTCTTATTGTCCTCTACATATTTGGAGTCTCTGAGGGTTGTAAATGGTTAATACACTTGGCTACTAACTGAAAAGTTGTAAGCTTAAGACTATGTAGAGGTGACTTGGAAGAAAAGGCCAGATACCTACCTCCAAAATGTAAAACTGAAGATTAACCTCTAGCAAGCTTAAATAACCATTTTTGATTGAAGAATAATTATACTTATATCTAATACACAGAATATTCATGTATTGTAGGACTCTGATGCTATATTGTTTCAAATAGAGTTCCAATTGATGGAAAGAGAAAACATACACAGAAATAGATACATATAAACTTAGGATAAATGCTCTTAAAATCTTGCCAAAGATATAGAAACAAGATGGGAACACAGCAGGAATGGATGGGAGTATATCGTCACATAGTGTTCTCCTAATGGATTATATACCTACAGTGTCATCTATGCAGAGATGGCACAGTAGTTGAGAAAGGGTGATGGAAGTATGAGACTTGGCTGGCTACATCTTTCTAATAAAAGGTTTAACTTCTGCTGAGAACTTCTTTTCATAGATCCTTCTGCAAATACCAATAACAATGCCCCCTCTCTCATCCCTTTCAGGTGAAGAGGGTTTATGGGTCCTTAAGACTGCTAGATGTGGAGATCTACTTGAACTGTTGTCTGCATACCCACCTGTGATAGGTAGGTTTATTATGCCAACCGGGACAATGAGCACATGTGGGATTAATTGAACGGCCTTGCCTTTGTTGTCTCTTGCTCTTTGATGATCGGCCAGTGTGCAGCTTCCTTAGCTAGTTGTCTGTCTCAACTTACAAGCCATACTACTTGTGAGACATCCAACTCGTGGACTGTCCCTGTAGTTTGAGGTTCCTTCAAGCCCTGTTTTGCTATGCTACTAGAATATACATTTCTTGAGCTGGGGGCTGTCGGACCCTGTCATTTGGTTGACTATTGGTACCTGCCTTGCTGTTTATTTCCTGTGGCCGGATTAGCTGAATTGTCCTATGGAAGAATCAGATGTCTGTTTCCTTGACTTGCAACTGACAGCCCTTGTGACTTGAAGGACTGCTAGTGTACTAGATGTCTCACGGAAGTGAGTTGCACTGAGCCATTTGTACTGCTCTATAGATTAACTAGCTGTTTATTTTTATGTTGTACGTATATGTGTCTATCTATCTATCTATGTCTCTATCTATCTCTCTATCATTTATCTAGCTATATATCAAATCATAAAGGTCCTGGTCTGGTTTCTCTAGAGAACCCTGACTAGCACACTACCTATCTCTTATTCTCAAACATTTGCTAATAATTCCCTTATTAAACTCTCTTAAAACATCCAGTTTTGGTGCATCTTTAATGTTCTCCTTTTAGCTTTATATTACCTGAATTTTCTGTTTATTGTAGTTTTCCTTTAAATTGCTTCTTCTGTGCTATTTGAGAATCTATATAATTTCATTGGAGCCCTAGTGGTGTAGTAGTTAAACATGGAGCATCTGCAATGTCACCACTTGGAAACCAGCAGTCAACTCATGGGTGGAAGAGCAGATTTTCTATTCCCAAAAAGACTTAGTGTTGAACCTCCAGGGTCAATTCTACTGTGTTCTATAGGACTGGAAGGAGTGGAATTGACTAGATGGTATTGAGGGTTTTTTTGCTTTTTTATTTCTTCATTTTTGTATCCTTTCATAGAACCATACCTGAAATACAGTTCATTCTGGACACAATCCTGTGCAATAAATTAATCAATCAAATTAATGAAAGTTATATGGAGCTATATTTTTTAAAGTTTTTTAGGCATCACTGCCCTCTGGTGGTGGGAGTAGGAGGCCCAGCCTTTGCTCCTGTGAGGTTCAATGAACCTCCATCCCAGTGGGCCGCAGACCCGTGCACAACCACTACACCACCGGGGCTCATCCCTGTAGCTAGATTTTAATATCATGGAGCCAGAGGTCTGCAGAGGAAGGAAGAAAGGTTTGGCTGGAATAAGTTTTGAAAGCTTCCATGGATATCTGTTGGACAATAAAAAAAGTAGTTTGGAAGTGCAGAAAAGATAAAGAAGAGAATGCAAGGAAAGAAGTGCAGGAGCAAAGGCAGAGAAGGTTGATCTTAGTAAATAAAGAGGAAACATACCTACAGTATGGTTATCTGAGAGATTGAAGGGTGTAAGAAATGATGTGGTATGCCTTGAGAAGCGAAAAATAGCCAGCCTGGTCTTGATGAAAAGATCAACAAGAAGTCTGAGTACTTTCATGGAAGACATAAAGGAGTGTTGTAGGAACATAGATGGCTTTACTTTTCTTTACAAGATTTTGAGTTTTGGTTTATCAGTTTTCATAGTCATATCCAACTGATACTTAATATTAATATATGATCATCATCAATAATTAATATCCAAACAGTTGATAATAATTAAATTATAGGTAAATATATGAATTGATCAAAAGTATTTATCTTCTCTTTCTCTTAACTTAACCGAATGATAATAGAATAAAACCTAAACTCATGAGAATATAGAAAATAGGAGGATATCAACAGTAAATGACATATTTACCTCTACTTATTTAATAGAAGGTAGAATATGTATGGAGAAATAATAACTAGAAAAACAGGCAAAAGAAACCAGAGATCAGAGCATGCTTTCAGAGAAACATAAACAGAGAGGAGATTATTTTCCTCCTGATTCACAGAATCACAAAATAGGACATAGGGACAGATTATGAAATGTAGCATATTAATCAAAAGTACAAACATGGAAGAGGAAATCTATCCTTTCGGCTATATGATAAGCCATTGTGTTGAGCAAAATAATAATAGCAATAAAACAATAACAATAAAATAAATTAAAGAATTTTCCAGAAGTACACTAAGTAGATTAAGAGAAAAGACTCCACGGTCTCATGTTCAGAGCTAGTATTATTTATGCATCAATCATGACTAACTAGACTATGCTTTGTTAACAAATAAACTTTGAAAATTCAGTACTCTAATTCCATAGAGCATATTTCACTGTAAAGCTATCTGAGAGCACAGTCTTCACATATATTCAGAAAAAGAAAATGACAATGTCAATACAAGACATTCATTATTTCATAACATTTAATGATCCTCTTGTACAGATCACCCATTCTCCCCAATGTATTATTCATATCTTTCTCTAGATGATGTACTTTGGCATGTGTGAAAATTTGGAAGAAGGTGGATATAGCACCAAAGGCAATAAAACAAAAACAATCCCATTTGCCAATGCAACAGGAGACTGACTCAACTAACCACAAAATAATTTCATTTGAATTTTTCCCTTCAGCCAACTTCTAGGGTTAAGCAATGGAAATGGCAGAATCACGAAACATTGTTTCCATGTGAAAACATTACACACATTCATTTAAACAAATGAAATTACATTTTCTATGATCCTTAAGTCATAAACATATTTGCTTTAGTAGGCATTCAATAAATATAACTGATGTTCTAAATTTTACATGATTGCTATAAAAGCATTGACTGAATTTGTATAAATTTAATCTTCATTTCAAAAATATTTCAAGATGGATTCTTGATGCACTTTTCATTAGTTTTAAAATCCAAGTGGCCACTGTAGCTTTGTGGCTTTTAAATCAACTCTATTTGTTACTTCACATGTAGTTATTTTATAGCTTGTTGACTATTTTATGAGACACTCTTGCTGTCTATGATATTCTCTCTGAATACCATGCTCAACCCTGCTGGAGGGGGATGACAGTGCTACTTGTATTTTATTGTATTATGTACTGTAAGCTGGCAAGAACAACAGTTTGAACTAATGCATCTATCCACGGGAGCAACATCTAAGACTCTTAAAAATGATCAGATCCCTTGGAATTGAAACAAAGACTATAGCTTTCTCTGGATCTCTAAGAGGGTCCAGTTCATTAATTGCATCACACACAGCAGTTTTTCCCAGATGTGAAGTTTATAAAATTCCTTTTTACTGGGACAGAGTCTCTTTTCTTCTCTCCTGAACACTGCTGGACATAGGCAAGTCAATGCACCCTATAAAATTTATGACAAATGCATGTTTCTAAAATTTTTGCTAAGAATCTAAGGGAACCATAGAACCTACAAAAGTATAATAGAGGCTTAAGCACAGAAATTATGGATCCAGAAACCACAGCTCTGTCCAGGAATCAGCAGCTTTGACAACATTGACTTAGGATTTTAAATTTTCTTCTCTCTCTCCTCCTTGCTCTCTCTCTCACGACCTCATTTGAAATGCTAGTAACCTTACACGTGGCTATCTAGAATTTTAACCTAATGGACAGTCATTTCCAGAAGATTAGCTGAAATCCTCATTTCTTCCTAAAATCTAGTTCCACATATTTTTTCTGACTTCAGGCAAAAAAATGAGTAATTCCTTAGAACTTAGCATTTTAATTTATTCATTTTTCAGTCCACACAGTTGCTTTTGAGCAACCATTAACTACACCAGAATCATAATACCTGAGGGCTTCATAGCCTGGTGTACGGTTTGTTGCATGCCAGTACTTAAGGAAATCAAATTTCTTCCCATCTGACACTTAGATTCCATCCCTGACTTCAGGAAATTAGTTTGGTACTAGAAGTTCTATTCTCACCTCCTACTTGAGCCCCTTCGATGCTACCTGACAGATATAGCTATATTTAAGCTCTTTATTTTAAAATATTTGTAGAATCACAGGAAGTTGCAAGAATAATACAAAGAGTTCCATATATACTATCTAAAAAAGGCCTCTCCCAATTGCTGCATCAAATGCAGCAATAGTACAATTATCAAACCCAGAAAAATAACAATGGTACAAGATGTGGGTATAGTTTTATGATAGGTCAAAAACATATGACAACATGTCAAGAAATCTCTATTGTACATCTTGGCCTGTATACTTTTATCTCCTCCTTTTCTCTTATCTTCCCCCTTGTGTGCCTATTGCCCTCCCCCTGACCTTTCTTTAACCATAAAAGTCTACTTCAAACTCCCAAATATATCACATGAACACCATATAATTTCATAATTCAATAACACCAAACATTATTTCACATTTGGCATGAAGTGTGTGGATAATAACAAACTATGGATAGTCTTGAGAAGGATGAAAATTACAACATACTTTATTGCGTTCATATATAATTTATATATGGATCAAGAGACAACTATATGAGTACAACAAGGAAATACTGCATGGTTTAAAATCAGGAGAGGTGTGCATCAGGGGTGTATTCTATCACCATACTTCTAGTCTGTATACTTACCAAATAGATAAACTGGATTATATAAAGAATGCTATATCAGAATTGAAAGAATGCTTCTTAAAAACCTGCGGGATTCAGGTAACACAATTTTGCTTGCTAAAAGTGAGAAGGACTTGAAATACCTCATAACGAAGATTAAGGATTGCAGTCTTAAGTATCAATTACAGCTCAATTTAAAGAAGACCAAAATTGTTGCAATTGGATCAATCAGTGATATAATAGTAAAAGGAGAAATGATTGATGTTTTCAAGGATTTAATTGTGCTGGATCCACAATCAATGCTCATGGAAGCAGCAATCAGATGATCAAATAATGTGATGCACTGGGCAAATCTGATGCATAAGATCTCTTGAAAGTGTTGAAAAGCAAGGATGTTACTCTACGGGCTAATATATCAAGTCATGGTATTTTTATTGCCTTATTGTCTGTGAAATTTGAACAACAAATAAGGGAAATCAAAGAAGAATCAAGGCATTTAAATTATGGTGCTGGTGAAGAATATCGAAAGTGCCATGGACTGTCAAAATTACCAGAAAATTTGTTTTCATAAAAGTATAGTAAAAAAATAAAATAAACTATAATCATAAGTACAGTCCTTGGGGGCAAGGATAGCCATACTTTGTGTCACATATTTTGGAAATGTTGTTAGGATACCATGGAGAAGGATATCATGCATGACAGAATGAGGGACAGTTAAGCTTAAACAGTGTTTGTGACAATGGGAACAAGCATAAGAAAAATTGATAGTATGGCACTGGTTGGGCGATGTTTCATTATGGTATATATATATGGTCATTACGATTCAAAATCAACTCGATGGCACCTGGCAACAACATCCATGTAATCAAAACACAGATTGAGTCAATTATTACAAATGCATTCCTTATGCTACACCTTTATCGTCACACCCAATTTTCCCATTCTATTCCTCCTACTCCATACAATCACTAATCTGTTTTCCATCCTTATTATTTTGTCGTTTAGACAAAGTTACATAAATGAAGTCTTACAGTATTGTGGCAGTCACCTAATCTGGTGTCAATTTGAGGATTAAGAGTGTTGGGGTGAAGTCTAGCCTGCCAACCTGGAGATGACCAATGAGACCTCTGTATGGGCATTGTCTTCTCCTGAGAATTCTGGGAAATCTGGCACTTCCTTGTTGGAGGCCGGAAACACCTCTCTTTGTTCCCTTCCTTGGAGACTTTCTACTGACAACACTCGCTGCCTGAGAGACTCAACTGAAAAGGCTGACTCCCTGGGAGACATCCCTGAGGAGACGCCACATAGACTTACCCTGATGCAACAAGAAGCCTGGACCTCGAGACTCCTGCCAGTGCTGAGATACTTATACCACTGAATCCAAATACTTTCTACCCACTCGCTTGTGATCGATCATTGTGCATTTGGCATCATTGCATGTGCTTCATGAATCTTAAGAGGACTTATAGATTGCTATCAGTCATTTGGACTAATATCGGACTTATGATCTTGTACTCGACTGGGTTGGGATGTTTTCTTAATGTACAATTACCCTTTGTATAAAACTCTCACTTATCTACATATGTGTGTTTGCAAATGTGTTTCTCTTTTTTACCCAGACTAACAAAAGTATATATCCTTTTGAGATTAATTTCTTTCATTCAGTATAATATCCTTGAGGACCATCCAAATCATTGAATGTATCAGTAATGTATCTTTTTATTGTTGAGTAATATTTCATAACATATATGTACAACAATTTGCTTTTTCAAATCACCTACTGTAGGACATATCCTTCCCCCCCCCTAGTTTTTGGCTATTGCAAATAAAGCTGCCATGAAAAGCTTTTGTTGACATCGTTTTACATTTATGTGCTATGTATTTTTCTTTTATATTCCATTTTTGTCTGGTTTTTATAATAGGGATTTACAAATATGAATTAGGAAGTAGTCACTCCTGTTCTATGTTTTGGAGGACATTATGTACAATTAGTAATAATTTTCGCTTAAGTAGAAATCTTCAGTGAAACCATCTGGGCAGCAAAGTTTTTTCAGAGAATATTTCATTACAAATCAAATGTTTTTAACAGCTATGAAGCTATTTAAATAATTCACTTCATATTTTATAAGCTGTGAGGTCTTTTAGTGTTTTTTCGGAACTAGTCCATTTCATCCAAGCTGCAAAATTTATGTGGGGTATAGAATTGCTCATGATATACTTTTGTTATCCTTTTAATGTATGTAGTGTCTATAGTAATATACCATTTCATTCCTGATATTGGCAATTTATGTCTTCTCTCTTAATTTTATTAGGTTTATTAAGAATTTTCAATTTTTTCATTTCATTTTCTATGTTGTCTTTGCTTTCATTTTCACTTATTTCTGCATTTATATTTACTGTTTTTCTTCTGCTAGTTTGGATTTATTTTGCTCTTTTTCTTGAGTTTTGAGGTAGGAGCTTAATAATTATTTTTGAGACACACCCTGTAAGTAGGGATGAAGAAAGCTTCATGTAAACACTTAATGTTACAAATTTTTCTTTCAGCACTGCTTTGTCTGTTTTTCAGAAGTTTGATGTGTTTGATTTTCATTCATCTTAATATATTTCTTAACTATCTTTGAAAATTGCTCACTGACCCATGGGTTATTAAGAAGTGTGTTGCATAATTTGTAAATGTTTGGGTATTTTTTTAATTAGGACATATGTTTAGTGAATTTTTGTGCATTAGGCTATTTAATGGTGTAATATTTTACAAATGTCAATATGTCTTTTCTTGTATTCGCTTGCTGTGTTCATACAACTGACTCTTGATTCCTGCATATATTCCTAATGAGCACAATGAGGTGTGAATGGTACATAGTTTAGAAGCAGGAAAGATGTGCATCGTCTCACCATACTTATTAAAAGGCTGTATCCTTTCACCATTCTTATTAAATCTGTGTACTGAGCAAATCAACAGAGAGACTGATATATGTCTAATGGAATATGGCACCTCAATTGGAAGAAGGGTTTTTAATAACCCGATGGTGGAACCTTCCTTGGTGAAAGTGAAGAGGACTTGAAGCATTTGTTGGTGAAGATCAAAGATTGTAGCCTTCAGTATGGATTACAGTTCAATGTAAAGAAATCTCAAATCTTTAATCTGGACCAAAAGCTAGCACCATGATAAATTCAGAAAACATTGGCATTTTAAAAGATTTAAGCTTACTTGGATTCACAATCAATCTCACTGAAGCAACTGTCAAGAGATCAAAATCCATGTTTCATTGACTCAATATGCTGCACAAGACCTCTTTAGAGTGTTGAAACACAAGAACTTTGAAGATTAAATTGCCCCTGAGCCAAGCCATAGTATTTTCCATTGCCTCATATGCACATGAAAGTTGAACATTGAATAAGCAAAACTGAAGAAGAATTGACATATTCAAATTGTCGTGCTGGAGAAAAATATTGAAAGTACTGTAGACTGCTAAAAAGGCAAAGATCACTCTTGGAATAAATACTGCCATAGTGTTCCTTACTGGCAAAGATAGTAAGACTTATCTTCCATACCTTGGATGTGTTGTCAGGAGAGACCAGTTCCTGCAGGAAGGCATCATTCTTGGGAAAGTACAGGAGCAGCAAAGGAGACAAAGGCCCCCAAGAAGAGGGATTGATACCATGCTTGCAACAATGACACAGGACTGGTTAGTGATTCATTCTGTTGTACCTAAGATCACCATAACTCAGACCTGACCTGAAAGCACCTAAAAACAA
Organism: Nesogale talazaci; assembly: GCA_004026705.1. Taxonomy (NCBI): domain Eukaryota; kingdom Metazoa; phylum Chordata; class Mammalia; order Afrosoricida; family Tenrecidae; genus Nesogale; species Nesogale talazaci. The sequence continues at coordinate 202,956 of PVJH01001367.1, read as the reverse complement.
CAAGAATACATTGGTTCCTGATATTATTGAATTATTCTCTATCCTTACTGATATTTATCTCTGGTTAGTCTACCAATTGTTTACAGAAGGGATCAAATTATAAATGTGGATTTGTATATTTTCCTTTTAGTTCTATAAGTTTTATTTAACACAGTTTTCAGTTATGCTGTTTCATACAAACACAATTTAGGTTTCTGTCTTCTTGGTTGGTATTTTTATTGTGATGAATATGTAATGTCCTCGTGTATCTGACAACTTCTTTTGCTCTGAAGCCTACTTTATCTGACATTCATGAATCACTGATTTTTCATCCTCTCTCACCCTTTCTCTCTCTCTCTCTCTCTCTCTCTCTCTCTCTCTCTCTGTCTCTCTCTAACTCTGAGGAAACTTTTGGATGGATAACATTGAAAATAAAATTCATGTAATAGTCATATTCCTTCAAATATTAATTGTTTACAACTGTTTTATTGTGGAGTGAAGGTTAACAGAGTACATCAGTCTTCCATTGAGGAACCTGTACACACTTGGGATCGTGTTGCTGATTATAATCCCTACAGCCCACTTCCTCCCTTTGCTTTTCACTTCCATTCCCTCTCTACTAACAATGTCTGCTCTTTGAGCTATATCCTTGGGCATGCTATTTTCCTTTTATTACTATTTCCATGCAATATGTTATTTTCCTCCACATTTTATTACTTTCAACCAGTCTATCTCAGTATAGTTAAAGTGAATTTCTTGTGGACAACAAACTCTTTAATCTGGAATTCTTACTCAATCTGCCAACATCCAGACCAACAATTATTGATATTTTGAGACTGCCACTATATCCTTTTTGCTTGTTCTGGGTTTCTTTTCCTTGTTCTTCTTTGTCTTCTTTCATTTATCTGCTTTCCTGTGGGTTACTTGAATGTTATAGATTTCCATTTTGATTTATCTATAGTGTTATTTTTTTAATTTTGGGGGGGACATCACTGCCTCTGGTGGTCGTGGGCGCTACCCAGTGCCGCTCCTGAGAGCCGCCGCTGGATTTGAACCACCAAGCCCGTGGGCTGCAGTCCCGCACTCAACCACTTACGCCACTGGGGGCTCAGCCCTATCTATAGTATTATTAACTGCAACGTTTGTATGTTTTTAACGGATGCTATAGGTATTATATTATAAATACATAATTTACCAGCGTCTATTGATATCAGTGTACTATCAATGTTGAAGAAGTGATATTGTTGTTGCTAGGTGCCATCAAATCCGTTCCAATCCAGAGCAACTCTATGCATAGCAGAAGGAAAGCCTGCACGGCCGCATGCCATATGCACAATTGTTCCTATGTCTGAATTCATTGTTGTACCCACTGTGGCAACCCATCTTGCTGAAGCTCTTCATCTGTTTTGCTTCCCTTCCAGTTGTCCAGGCATGATGTTATTCTCCATGGACTGGTCTCTCCTGACAATAATCCAAAGTAAGTAAGATAATGTCCCATGGTCCTCATCTCTAAGGAGCATTCTGGCAATACTTCTTCCAAGACAGATTTATTTGTCCAGAATGGAGTGCGGAAACCTTGTATACCCTGTATCCTCTTCTTTTATAATGGTTTGGTATCGCCTGGTAGATATACTGGGGACTACTTCTGACATTGGTACAATTTTTATTTCAAGTTTGAAGCATATTAAAGAGAACTCATGCTCTTTTTTCCTTCCTAATCATCTAATTTTCTTGTTCTATTATTTCTTTTTGGCTTAGAATAGGTTTTTAGACATCATGTTAGGGTATTTCTACAGATAGCAAACACTCTTATTTTATTTCAAACTCTGTTCTCTAATTTAAAATGTCTGGTTTTGTCTTTATTCCTGAAGGATATTTTCACTGGCTATGGACTCACAGTCTTTTAATTTCCATAATTAAAGCATACCATGTCACATATTTCTCTATTGCTTCCATGGTTTCTGATAATAACTCAGTAGCCATTTTAATTGTTTTTGTCTCATAAATAAGTTTTTATTCTGTATACTTCCAATATTTTCTTAATTAGCTTTAGCTTTCAAAAGCATAATTATATGGCACATAGATTTCTCTGGTATTATTCCATTTAATATTCATAGAGCTTCTTGAATCCATAGGTTTAGGTTTATATTTCTTGTCAGACAGTTTAAGCTATTGCTGTTTTCCAATCATGTTTTGGTGTCACTCATTCCTCTTCATCTAGGACCGCAATGATAAAATTACTAGATCATTTGTTATATGCCTTCATGTATTCAGGGAATATTTTTCCAGAAAATAACAGCTTTATTTGGACTGAAAGCTAGAAAATGAGAATCATACTTGAGATATCACACAGAGCTAAAGAATAAAGTGGAGGGTCTGAAATGGTAGTCAGAGTTCACTAACCAAATATATTTGATTTCCCAGAAGCTCTGGTAGTTAGGGCTAAAAGACAGACTGGGAGATGTTTTTGCCACTAAACCATTAAAACATGCCACCATTTTTTAAAGAAGTGCCATACATATTTATATAATTCAATTTCCAAGACAACCCAACCACCACTTTTACAAAATAAAGTTTCATTGTTTTTCTGAATCACACTTTAAATGTCTTAAATTTGTCTTCAGCATTTAGGTAACAGGGTTCATAATCTTCAAAAAATCATTTTCTCATAAAAACTCATCAGCGAAAAAAAAAAATTCTAACCCGAAAGCAAAAAAGTCTATGCAATCCATGGCCACTCCCTTTTCATTTGCCTTAGCAGATAGGGCTGAGCAGCAGGGCAGTTCATGCAGGAGAGACAAGGGTTAATTTCTCTCAGTGTAACACGCCAGCTGAGGCTTGATGGAAGAAGTGATCTGCTGAGACTTGAGGGAAGGGTCCAGGCCCTGTAGTCAGAGTAACTGCTAAAAGAGGAGGAGGCAGAGGAATGCTTGCTTTGCTTCTGATTTTCCTACATCTTTTTATGGGCTTTCTTAATTTTCTTCAGTATCTTCTTGTCTGTCACCATGTCTGGTCCAAGGCATTTATAAAAGGCACTCCAGGAGCAGGTGGTGGGTATGGAGAAGAGTAGGGACTAGGAGGTGGGTAGGGCCCTGGGAGTTGGCATGCCGGATATCCTAGTTGTAGTACAGGTTGACGGGCAACAGCTGGGTTCCCCTGGAACACATCTGGAGGAGTAGAAAAGGGGCCTGGTGGGTGGCAGGGTCCACAGGTATTGGATGGGCAGGGTTGGAACCCCCAGGGTACATGGTGTTTGAGGGGATAGGGGTTTGTCCCCAGCCACTCAGCACTGGTGTTCCACATGTTCCCCCAAGCCTCTGGCCGCAACTGGAATTCACTGAGTCCTCAAGAGGAGAGAGAGGGGCAGACGGTAGGAATTTGTTAGTTTTCTTAGTCATTTTTCATTTCTGATGAAGTAATTTATATTTTTCCATCTTCAACTTATTTGGCTATTTTAATCAGTCCTTCTCTATTCTATTGATGCTAAATCATCAATTGAGTTTCTCAATTCAGTTTTACATTTTTCAGGATTAAACTTTACACTTGGTTCTGTATAATGTCTTCTATTTCTTTTTTGAGGCATACAGTCCATTTTTTAGAACTAGGTTTGTAATTATGTGTTGAAGAGCTTTTATGATTGTTACTTTAAGATACTTTTGATAATTCTAACCTCTGGGTCATCTCACTGTTTTTGTCTACTAGTTTTCTTTGTTCGTTCTGGTTGAAAACGTTTTAGTTCTTTGACTTGATTTTTAACTGAAAACTCAACATTGGGTATGGTGTGACATGTGACTGTAATACTATTTAAGCCATCTGTTATAGTAGGCCTCCTTTGAAACTTTTGAAGTAGTATTTGCCACTTCACTACTGCCAGGTGGGTGCATATTGGCACTTAACCTCCACCGATATTAAATGATGAGGGATTCTCATTGCTAATGGACTGTGATAAGAATTCTAGCTGCCCAGCAATATGCTGTTGCTACCATCCTGTTTGGGAGAGACAGGAGTATCTCATATGACCACCACTGATATTATAGAGGAGAATCCATTATATGCTAGAAGGGATAAAAGTCTTACATCCCCACTCAGAATTTTAAGCCTTTATTATGTCTTTGTGGCTGGAAGTTGGGTAAGGTCATAGTATTTTTCAGTGATATTTATCAAAAATATTTATTTTCTAATTGCATTTTCTCTTTATATAAAGTGCTTTCCCTGGTCCTTCTGATAGAGAGAGCAGATTTTGTTGGGGTCTTTTTTTTAACCACATCTGCTGACCCTCCATTTCCAGCCTAGATTTTTCTATCTTTCAGAGTCATATATTACTTAGGGATTTTAGTTGTATTTAGTTGGAGGAACAGGGGAAAAGGCATACTTCATCTTTCCTAGAAAAAGGCATACTTCATCTTTCCTAGAAAAGACTGAGACTCTTGTTCTTAATGCTATCTCTTTAGAAAATGAATCAGCCTCACTTCATCAACAGCTAGACTGCCACCTATAACAGATAACTATTTGTGTCAGTCTGGGTAGACTAGAGGAACAAATCCAGAGACACTCATATGTGTATAAGAATGAGTTTTAAATACAGAAGCAATTGGATATTGAGAAAATGTCCCAACTTAGTCCTGATCAAGACCATAAATCCAATATTAGTTCACATGTCTCATATCAATCTATAAAGTCCTCTTAAGACTCATGCAACACATGCTATGACATGGAAGGCAGTGAGATCACAGACCAGTGCGTAGAAAGTCTTGCGGATCCAGTGACAGCAGAAGCATCTCAGAGCTGGCAGGGGTCTCCATGTGGTTCCTTCAGCTTTAGGGCTCTAGAGTATCTCCATGTGTCTTGTCCGCAAAAATGTCTTGCAGGGAGTGAACATGTGTCCCACCTCAAGAGAGTTGCACCTCCAAATGATATCATCATGTTGCGACTTGATTGACAGGCTAAACTCCACCCCTTCAATCTTAAGCCACAAATTAACAACAGATCATGCAACTACCACACTATTTTAAATACTTTTACATAAACTTTATGTATGATACAATCCAATGGTTTACATTTATTTAAAAGTGATGCATTCATTACCACAGCAAGTGTTTGATAAATTCTTCATTCATATATTCATTATTCTTAGCTCATCATTGCCCACCAACTTCCCCTGTCATTCCCCTAAAAAGAAATTAATCTAGTTACTTTTTATAGACGTGCCTAATATGTATTCCATATAAAGAAATTTATATTAAAAAATCACAACAGCAACAATGATCTATTAACCTAGTCACTACCTAGAGATTTATCTATCTTGAATATCAATAAACAAAGCCATTCAAAATAAAACCATTAGTGACAGCAAAATAAAACACAGATAAACTTCAATTCAAGAGGAAGCAGAAAATAATATACACTAGAACAAGTTAAAAATGGGTCAAGAGGGAAAACAATGGTAAGATTTTAGATTTTGTGGTAAGATTGTAAATTTTAGCTAAATATATCTGCAATAATCCATAATACAATGCACTATGTCTGAGGAAAACCTATTCATATATCTAGTCGATGGTCCCAGGGAGTTCATTGGAGATATGGTCCATTTAGGGACTCTGAAAATGGATTTGGGGCTTTCACTGTCATCCACACACAGATTTCTGCAAACTGGGTACTCAGATTTTAAGTTCTAATAAAGTTCTTTCCTCTGCTACTGGTTTCTTTAGTTACATTCCTTGAAACACAAAGGTTGGTGCGGTTTTTTCATGTAGTCATAACTAACATTTCACTTTGCTGGATGTTTGTTTTAAGACAAACCTTTAAGAACCCGAGCACTTATTCTTTCTGATAGCCGGACATCACCTGCTCTCTTCATTTGTTTGGGACAGGGCTTGGGGAAGAGACTGTGCAATATGTGCAAGATTTTGACCAGCTTGACTAAACAAGCATGAGTGAAAGACAAAGAGATAAGGCGTCCAGTTAAGGAGATATCTTACCAGGAAAAAGAAAGAAGAAATAAGGATCACATCCCCTTAGTCAGTAAGACTAACTAACGTAAAACTGATTCCACATTTTCCTTGAGATGACTCTGTGCTGATATTTGGCATAGGTTAATGATTATCAAGCCAAGCATTAACCATCCTCCCCTTGGGGAACATTTTGTCCTTCTGGAAACTCTTTTGGTTGTTGCAATTCAAAATAGATAGATGTCCTGATGGAATCTAGGACTAGAGGCTAAATATGTTGCTGAAAAGACTGCCATACACAAGAGATTCTCTCACAATAAAGAACTCTCCAGCCAAAAATTTCAAAAGTATGAAGGTTGTAAAACCTGATCTAGAAGAAATAGTATGGGTGGAAGGGGGGCACTACTAACCTCAGTCTGATTATGCATAATTGTCTTCTACTTGCATTGTGGTCAATAGATAAACTGTTAGTGATGTGTCAACCTTGATGATATGCTGCTTAGACCTCTAATGAAGAAGTTATTTGTTCTGCGGATTGCAGTTAATGGCCATTAGCTTCTACATATCTGGATCTAATTCTATATTCATGCAGATGACATTTCTTACACAGAATGCTCCTAGCCAAAGACAGGGTCTTATGCAGGTGTCTTCTCATGGTCAATAATTGCACCTGGACTCCCCATTAGCCTAGCTATATTGCATTCTAAGAGTTTTCCTACCCTACTCACTTTTTTCACCCTTTTCTCTTTATGAACATCAGATCTATGTTAGGTATATTACGTCTACTCATGATCACCTAAAGCTTGTTGTGGCAGCCAGTGGTGGGATTCAGCTGGCTCACCAGTCCAGCAGAACTGATGCTTAGTTTTTGTGTGTGTGTTCATATTGAAGTTTACCTCAGTTGTGTTATATCATTAGGGTTCATCCTCTTGAATCTATTTTCTATGCTTTTCAGGTTTTGGTTTTTGAAACCCAGGATTGATCTTCCTATAAGAACAACAAGTAACATGAGGGATTTTTGGTGTGGGTGGTGAGTGTAGTAGTATGGGGTGAAGAAGGAAGCTGAAAGCTGATGTCAAGGAGTCCAGGAAGGAAAATTAATTCAGTAGACAAGCATGTAATGTAAAAAAACTGACAAAGAATGATAGGGCTTTTTTCATATTTGTGTTACACTTCAAATTCCCACTAGATATTATGAGTGAGTTATGCAATTTCTTCAAGTGTTTCAAGAGCTAACAATATTGTCAGAAAAGTTTCAATTCATCAGAAACATGATGAAGTTTTTCAAAGTTGAACATAGTTCAGAGAAGAGAAGTAGCTTGCTTCAAAGATATCAAACACAATGGCCATTTTCTAATTGACACAACTCTACAGAAATATGATCCTACTCCTACAGTGAAAAGACAGTTAAGGTTAAATTGCACTTATAAAAGGGAAGAATATTACAAATGAGGACACCAATCAATCAGCAATTTGGAAATAATAACTCAAATAACAGTTTTATTGCTTTTGTCAGATATTATTTAATATTCTTCATTAATCCTATTTTAAACACTTACCATCTAGTTTTATGTACTTCTCTTATTAGTCTTTTTAAAGTATGTACTTATGGAATACTAGACTACCTTTTGGAATATCTTTTTATAGTTAAAATGGATATTAGGGCTGTGAACTGGTTGTTATCTTGTTTCAATCCCACCACCAGATTTAACAGTGTAGCTAACATGGCTAATCTATCTAGTTTTCATAGATTTTAATTCTTCACTAAAAATCCCAGTTAACAGTAGCAAAGAGCTTGCATTCTAATTTTATACATGCATGGTTATGACCTATGACATCAAGTAAACATGGATCAAATAACTTAGGATATTTCATTTGTAAATTGCATAAAAATTCTTGAGCACCTATTAAAATTTGGCTCTATATTTTTGGTACTAGGGATATAAAATAAAATGAGCTGCACCTTTTGCCTTCCATAAATTGAGTTTAGGAAGAGGAATGCCCTTAAAACTTTGTTACAATTGTCAATAGACTGTACCAGGTTCTGTGATATGATGTCTATTGTATGCCAAGGGAAGGAACAGAAAAGTATGTACTTTAACCTGGAGAAACAGAAAAAGTACTTTTCAGAATTGGAAGGTGTATTATTTGTTGGATTTTTTTAGTAGTAAGGTATAATGAAAAACTAAGAACTTGCTAGTAAAGGATCCTGTGCAGTACTGCAATATAAAAAAGATAAATGTCAAGTAGTAAATATAGTCCTCCTAAAGGAGACCTGGCAGACTAAATACTCTGAACCTACTCATTCTTTAATTTTTTTAGTATGTAGTGGAATTTCCAGGAAAGTTTGTAAAAACATACTCAAAAAAAAACTCACTCAAAAATTCTGATTTAGAAGATCTAATGACCATACAACGATTATATTTGAAAAGCAAAACCTTAGCAATCATATCTCTATGAAATACAACTATAGATTTAACACATTACCTGAGTCACGTATTTCTGTGCTTCCTGTAGTGAAATGCCATCTGAACATAGTACAATACCCCAAAAAAATGACAAAAAGTTTGTAAATCATCACCCATATCAGTGCTCAGTAACTAAATTTGTGTGATCTTCCTAAATACTTTGCACAACTTTCAGAAGTCCAGAGCCATGCCACAAACCAGGAGCTGGCGAAACCCACCCCCTCCATCCTACTCGAATAGAGTTACAGTCTCGAAAACCCACACAGGCAGTTCTGCCCTGTCCTATAGTGTCACTATGAACAGGAATCCACTCCCCCTTTTTGTCTTCACCCTCTGCCCCTCCCCCAGTTTTTGATCACATGGAGAAGATGCTCACCTCCGTACCGCTGGTCGACAAGCAGCACCCACCTCTACCACTTGTTAGATGAAAGTGTGCGCTACTCAAAAGTAACACTGAAATAAAATTGTGGTTTTGTTTTATAATTAATGCTTTCATCAGTCCTGTGTCAGTTTTTAGCTTATTTTTTCATTTTTTATTCTCTCTTCCAACCATGTTGCTTTTTCCTCCCCCATCCTTTTATTTTTAACATGCTGAGTGGGGCCCCACTCATGGCATGGACAGCACTGCTTTTCCCTGCCTGATACACAGTGGAAGTATATGTGTGTGCCATGTGGAGCAAACACCACATATCCCCCGCTGCCAGGTTTTGCTGTTGGCACTTGCATCAATATGGTGCATCTTCCTCATAGTCTCCGCTTCTAGTCAAGATCCATTTGATGTCAACAGTTAATGTACTACTGGAACTTTTGGCAAATGATGTTAAAAATGTACTTGCATATGATATTAATATTATTGTTTGACAATATGCACATTCTATTTGGCCACCTTTTTTTGAGTTGGCACAAATATGTCGATTTCATTTTCTCTTACAATTTATTGTGCATACATTGAACAGCTAGTGTTTCTATCAGTTTGCTGAAGCATTTTGATTGGTATTCTGCAAATTCTATCTTTTGATACTTTTTGCATTTTTCAATATTTTGCCTATGGAATCCTTCAACATTGCAATTCAAAGTTTAAGTGCTTTTTATTAATTTCTTTCAGGTTGCAATATTCTAAATATGTTCTTCTTTGGGGCATTCAAATGCTAGGAATTATTTATTTCTATGTCCAGGGATTATTTCTAACTCCAGGAAGTATTTATTTACCTTTCAAATGACTGAGGGTTTTTTTTTTGGTGTGGTCTCATTAAAAGATCTTGTACATATACTAATATAATCCTTTTAATTTGCTCATTAAAGGAAAGTTTTAATCAGATGATTCTTGGTTACCCTTTTTTCTTCTTCTATGTGAACTTCAAATTACTAAAATGACTCTCCTTTCTCCATGTCCTCTAACATAGGCATGCTGGTACCCAACGTAGACAGCAGAGAGGAAACTTGACTACTGCACAGCATTTCCTTATACCTTCTCAGTTGTGGCAGGAGTGGAGGAGCAGGTGGAGATGAGATCAGCAAGGACTTAACCAAAATTCTTGCACTATTAACTAACTGTTCCTTGCCTGGTTTATTATTGCTAATGATCTTTTCAAAGATATATTCACACCGTTTTTGTAATTTGTTGCATACTTAAGAATTCATGAATACCTGATGCTTCTCTGCAATATATTTTTTTCTCTCAGCAAATTTGTAAAAATATTAGGGCACTGTAAATGTTTTCCTTATGATAATATGCAGCTTGAACTGATGAATATAAAGTGCTGTTAATGGGATAAATTGGACATGGGTCTTTACAGGAAATACACAAGCTGGAAATTCTGAAGGCAAAATTGTTTATATCATTTGAAGATGTTTCTATTTCCGAAGGCAAGTATTAAAGTTAATATAATCCTTAAATCATCTTTCCTACCATAACACTAGATCATATTTGACACTGATAGGTATTAGGAATTCATAATTTCCCTTTAGAGTCTAAAATCATAAGGAAAAAGAAAAGTCTCATCAAAGACTTTCTCTAGTAAGCTAATCGGACCAATATTACTACATTTGCAAATCACAAGATTGACTGGCACTTGACAAGTGAACAAATTTTAAGTGATTGAGTGAAAGAAGACAAATTCTATGTCATTCGAATGTTGGATGTGCCTGATCGCTTTAAACCTTAAGATGTAATTTATAAATTAAAATGTAAATAACCAGTAAGAGAATAAATACACTAAGACAAAGGTCCAAGAAATATTTTCTAATGTAGATTGTTTTATAAAGTTTATTCATGAAACATGAAATGATGTTTAACTGGGATAACTAGTTTTACCTTTATAGTATGTGAAGCCACAAACTTTCCTCTGAATATTTTAATATATGTAAGTGTGCTAACGAAATTTTAACCACTAATCTGACATGCTCCTATTTATAGTACACTGTGGAAGTCATGTGCTTATGTTAATTTTTTTATTGAAATGTAGGGGTGGAGTCTAGCCTGTTAATCTGGAGATAGCCATTGAGTAGCAAATGAGGCCTCTAAGTGGGCATGGCTTTCTCCTGGGACTTCTGTGAAATCTCGCAATATTTCCCTCGTGAAGATGAGAAGCTATTTTCCCTAGTTGTTGGGAGTTAGTCTAAGAGACGATGAATCACAGACAAGACAAGATGGCAGCGTCTGAGAAGCTGGAGGAGCCAGAGGAGAGACCACACAGCTTTGCCCTGATGGAGCCAGACCTCTGAAACTGGGGCGGCACATGGAGACCTCTGCCAGTGATGAGTGGTTTCTGCTACCATGATAGGCTGTTGATGGACCCTGAGCCCTGGAACTGAGGAGCCATGTGGATACTCCTGACATCGCTGGGATTCTGCACCAACTGACCTGGGACTTCGTGAGTCAGAAGGAGACTTTATAGACTGATTTCGGGCATATGGGTTAATATTTGGACTTATGATTTTGTACTTGACTGGATTGGGATGCTTTCTTAATGTCCTATTTCTCTAATATATAAACCGTACCCTTATATCCATATGCGTGTCTATGAAATTTGTTCCTCTAGTCTACCCAGACTAACACATACATATTGTTCAAAGCAACTAAAATTACTGATTATACTAAGAGATATGTTGCTGTTAAGTGTTGAAATGGTTAGTTTTTTTCTGTCAACTTGCTCCATCTTGGTCACAGTCTAATGACATATCCTTGAGGGCATGACCTGTTTATAAGAGAATGAATGGAAAACTGACTTACCTCTCTTGCCCTTCTTTCTGATTGTGTGTCTGATGTTTCATGTGACCCGTTGAGTCTGGGAACTGTTGTTGCCTTGCCATGTTCCTGCTGAACTTGTTTCCACACTGGCCTGTGATCACTCAACTTCCAGCTTCACTTTCTTTCATTCGCCTGTATCTGCATGAATCTAGTGGGGACTCCAGTGAGTATGTGACCCAGGGAGTTGTATGGGACATGACTTGGCTGCTTCCTTGACACAAATTTCTTTCTTGACATAAAGTTTTCTTATATGATTGTTACTGTTTTTGTCTCTCTCCAAAAGCTAGCCTAGTACCTGTGTCATTGAGATGGTTCCAAGTCATAGTAATCCCATGTATAGCAGAACAAACCCCTGCCTGAGTTGACAGGATCTTCACAATTGTCTCTATGCTTGAACCCATTGTTGTAGCCACTGTATCACTCTATTTCCTCATGGTCTTCCTCTTTTGCATCGACTGTATAGTTTACCAAGCATTATGTCCTTTTCAAGGAGCTGCTGTCTCCTAGTGAAATTTCCAAACTATATGAGACACAGTATCAGTCTCCTTGAGTCATAGGAACATTCTAGCTCTCTTCCAAAACAGATTTGTTTTTGTTCTCTTGGCAGCCCATTGTGCTTTTGATATTCTTCATTAACACCATAATTTAAAAGCATCATTTTTTTCTGTGAACTTTTCTATACACTGTTCAACTTTCACAGGCCTATGCAATGATTGGAAATATGGTTTGTTCAGGTGCACTCTGATAATTAAACTTTGTGTTAATTACAAACTTTGTGTTAAAAACAAAGGATTCTTAGTGATTTTGAAATTAGGTGTTGATAATCCCCCATGATGTGACCTAACTATAAAATCCATGATGGGAACAGCTATTAATGGTTAAACAGTTGTAAAAAAAATTAAAGCAGTGTAACTGAAGAAAAAAGAGAAGTTTCCTTTGAGATATGGCCTACTCCTATATAAGTAAATGCTGTGGACATTTTCTTGGCTTCTACTTATCTGGAATCTTCAGTTCTTTAGATATGAACCAACGGCCCACCATATTTCCTGCTGCTCCTGAGAAGAATCAAAGCCTAACATCTGACCTGCCCACCTTGGATTCATCTGCCTCTCTACATCTATGGTGTGTGGTTTTCCTGTGCTCTACTTCTACCTCCTGCATGATTCATCAGCCCTGACAGCTAGATGAGGCAAAAGTAGTCAACCTAACATTTGGCCCAAAGACTTGGACTTTCACTTCTCAAATTTTCTGAGCCACTTTCTGGATGTAGACTTCTATCTTTATGTACATTTTTGTGTGTCTCCAGAGAACCCAGATAAATGCTTGCATCTTCGTCCTTAAAAATGACATACTTGCTTTTCAACACTTTGAGATATCTTGTGCAGTAGATTTGTCCAATACCAAAAAAATCATTTGATAGCTTGACTGTACCTTCCATGCACATTGATTGTGGATCCCAACAAAGTAAATTATTTGACAGCTTCTGTATTTTCTCTGTTTACTATGAGATTTTATATTTGTCCCTTTGTGAGGATATTATTTTCTTTATTTTGAGTTGGAATTCATACCAAAGACTGCAGGCTTTCATTTTCCTCAGTGAGTGCTAAGACATATTATGGCTAGTACACATTAGCAAGTGGAGGTAGACTTTAAGAAGACTGACAAGAAATAATAGCACAAAACCCTAGATTAAATGTAGAGTTTTGTATTATGCAATGTAATGAAAAATCACATGACTGTAGATGAAGATCCCATCATGAGAGAACCTGTGCTTGGTTTCCTTTTCAACTAATTATATAAGACTTGATAATCATCAGAGAGGCTGAACAGTGTGAAATCTGAATGCTTTCTACTGACTCTGAGTGGGTACACGATCAGACATGAATAACAGGCACTCCACCACCTTCCTGTCAATTTTTTACACTGTGGTGACTTGCACGTTGTTATGATGCTGGGAATGGCTCTAGTATTTTCAAATACCAGCAGAGTACCCCATGGTTGGCAGTTTTCAAAAGAGCCTTGAGACTAAAATTGAGTCGGGAAAAACAACACAACCTATAACTCTCCTTCTAAAGTAATCAATGAAAAATGTATAGATCCAAACAGATCATTGTCCTATGTAGTGCTGGGAGATGAGACCTTAGGTTAGAAGGTACTCAAAATATGTAGTGATGCCAACAATGGGATTAGGCAAGTCAATGATACGGAAGATTGAAAAGAACCAAACATTGCTTCCTTCTTTTATAAATGGGGTTGCTGTGCATTGAAACCAACTCCATGGCAAATAGTAGCAACATATTGGCATGGAAGAATTTCTAATTTATTCCAGAGCATGAGTCCACTTTCCAAGTAAAATATTGCACTTGGGTGTCACATACTGACATTTTGTCTGGTGTTTCATACTAAATAATCTTCAGAGGGTATCTTTTTCTTCCATGGAAAAGTCCCCAGTAGAGAATTTATTCTTTGTGGAAAAACCTGTGGAGTGGGAGAAAAATCTGTTATAGAGTCTGTATTTTGATTTCCATTTAAAAAAGAATCTGTGTTTCACAGTTGGGAAAAAAAAGTATATACGTGAGAGAACACACCCCAAACCTCCAGTACCAACTGAAATCAATTTAGAGTTAGTTGAAATGATACTCTTTTACAACCTTATTTTGAATAAAATCCAAATAAATACAGAAGATCTGTGATCCTGCATGAGAATTTTTTTTAATGTGTGTGATGTATTGCAACTGAATTTGCATATATTATCTATGAGAATAAAAATTAGTATAAACACTTTGAAAAAAAATTTAGTATCAACTAAACTTATATAAAGCTTGTACTTACAACAAAAACAAGTGCTATGTCCATAAAAGTTATGTGTTAAAATGTTTATAGAACAGTATTTATGGTCTTCCTGGGGTGGGGGGGAAAGAACAGTATTTAAAATAGTCTAACACTATATCAAAACAAATGTTGTTTAACAGTACATTGGATAAATACATTTTGTTCCATTTTACACAACAGTGTAAAAGAATAAGATAAATGTGAAGTAAAATGACCAAGAGGCAAGAGTATGCCATGACACCATTTATATCATATTCAAAGACAAACAACAAAAATCTATTCCACAGGAGGCTAAGAAAACGGTATTCAATGATTTTAACTAAAAGGCACCACAAGAAAACCTGATGAGCCATTTAAAATGTCCATCTTTACATGGGTTGTGGATATCTACAAGTATCTATAAGATTTCACCAATCTCTATGCACTTAAGATCTGTGACCTTCACTTTTTATAAGCTATATACTTTGTTAATAAAAATAAAACAATATGTTTTAACATTTGGTTAACTAGTTCCTTAAAGACGTGTCTTTATTGAGTTAATATGAAATACAATGGATTCAGTTTATAATGTGCTAAATGCAGAAATAGTTCCTAAAAAGGGGTGCTAAACAGCATACTGGACAATATCCTTGACTATATTCTTTGAAAAGACAGGGCTATAATTTATGCAAATATCAAGATTGTTGTTAGGAGCCATCAGATCTGTTACAACTCACAGTGACCCTATGTACAAGTGAATGCAGGACTGACTAATCCTGTGTCATCTTCAAAATTGTTCTCATGTTTGAGACCTCTGATGCAACCTCTGTGTCAGGCAATCTTCTTGAAGTTCTTCCTTCTTTCTGATGCTCTGCAGCTTGACATATCATGATGTTTGTCTTCAGTCATTGAGATCTCCTAACTACATTTCCAAAATACATGCGAGAAAGTCATTTTAATAAGTATCTGTGCTGAGCTTTTTGTTTTCTTTAATATCATGCTACTGGGGACTCTTATAGCTCTTATAACATTCCATACATCAGTTGTATTGAGCATATTTATATGAGCATATATGTTGCCATCATCATTTTCTAAACATTTAATTTCTATTTGAACCCTTAGGGTTCTCTTTTTTCCCTCCCTCCCCTCCCACCACCCTGGTGACTCCTTGATAAATTGTAGATTAATATTCTTATCTTACACCGACCACTGACTCCCTTTGCCCAGGTTTCTGTTGTCCATTCCTCCTTGGGGAGAGAAGTGGTGGTGGTGGTTATGTGCTCATCATTGAAATTGGTTTCCCCTTCCTCCCCTCCTTTCTCCACCTTCTATCTGTTATTGTTTCTTCCATTTCTGTCCTGAGGTGTTTATCTGACCTGCATTCCTTGTGTCCTGAGAGGGCGTATCTGAACATATTATGGCATAGCAGTTACTGAAAGGCAGGACAGGGGTCATGTTGGGGGTGGTGGTGGTGAGGAAGCCTCAAAGAACTAGCAGAATATTGTGTGTTTTACCGTACTATACCATACACCATTTGACTCATCCCTTCCTTGTAGCCCTTCGGTGAGGTCATGTCCTATTGTCTAGAGATGGGACTTGGGTTTCTGTTTTGAAAACCTTCAATCTCAACAATATGTTTTATTGTTTTTTTTTGGGGGGGTCTTCTGATGCCTGTTGCCTGATCCCATTAATTCATCATGATTTCACAGGTTGGTGTGCTTCTTCCATGTTGGCTCTTTGCTTCTTTGCTAGATGGCCACTTGTTTAGCCATAAGCCCTTAAGACTTAAGATGCTATATCTTTTGATAGTTGGGCACCATCAACTTTCTTTATCACATTGGCTTGTGCACCCATTTTGTCTTAAGTGTTCCAGTTGGCAGAGTAAACATTACAGAATGCCAGGTTGATACATTAAAATGTTCTTGAATTGAGAGAGGGCTTGAGTAGAGAGAGGCCCAAAGTCCATGTACTACCTCAATCTATTATTATATAAATGTAAGTCTATAGGCCAATGCCTCTATTTTTATGAATTAATATATTTACACATGTACACACCTATATTTATACTTTTATCCATAGCTTTGCTTCCTGGATATTTTCTCTGTTTCCTCCAACCTTCCTCCTGTCCCACCATCATGCTCACCTTTCTTCTGCCTCTTAGTAATTACTCTCAGCTAGATTGCTGCTGCTCCAACAACTCCAATTTCTATGTCCTTCTCATTGTTGATTTTAATTCCCTAGTTTTTCTCCTGTCCATGGCATCATTTGTTCATGGCTGCCTTTCCCTGCCTTCTCCACTCCCAAAGTCCCCCCAAAACTGGTAATCTGATTGCATTTTTCTCAGGCTTACTTTTCCAAGCCTATCTTTTTTGGAGGGGATATCACTGCCCTCTGGTGGTGGGAGTAGGAGGCCCAGCCTTGCTCCTTTGGAGCCGCTACTGGAATTGATCCTCCATCCCAGTGGGCCACAGTCCACGTACAACCACTGTGCCACCGGGCCTCAGCCGATGCCTATCTTTTATAAGTAGGTAAATCAACACTAATGGAGACAAAACAAAAAGAAAACAAGAGATTGAATAAAAAGTGAAGAAAAACCTAGCAAAAATATCAAAAAAGCATACATAATGCAAGTCTGTCTGCTGATCTTTATGACTATCTACCTACTGGTCATAGTGGGGGTGGGATGGAGGGAGTTTCTGGGAACTGTCTCTCTTAACCTGAAGTCCATTTGGGGGGTTCCTCAGGGCCTTTGTTGCTTGGCTTTGCTCCCATTGCTCATTTGTTATGCTACCTTCTTGGTTCGCTGCACTGTGGGGGTTCAGACCAGACTCAATCCCTGTCCTGTATTTCCAATCTTGACCTCTGTCCTCGTATGCTCCAGGAGGGAACATTATGTCTTGAGCTGTGTGGGATCCTACAGTCCTCTCCTTGCTTTAACATTTCCTTCCCTACAGGGATATCATCTTCAGGGCTTGGTGTGCTGATATAGAGTCTAGATCTGCATTTTCTAATTTTCCTTCTTGGTTTGCTTCACTGTGGGCATGGCAAGTCAACCCCTCTCAAAATCTGTAGCTTTAGTATTGTCCGCTGTATCACACACTTCTAGTGAAGGGGTTAGTTTGGCTCTGATTTGAGCATGTCCACTCTGTTTAAGAGTTGCTCTTTGTGATTACATTGCCCTTGAGTTTTGGCTCACCATGGTGGAGTCTGCATGCACAATCTGATTTCCGTGGAGACATAAATAATACCCTCCTCTGAGTGGGTTAGTGCCCTGTCCCCCCACCCCAGTGCCATCGTCTTCCTCTTATCCCTAATTCCCCCTCCCCTTCCCTTTACCCTTCTTTGTGTTAGAATGACATGTATATCCTTGGGCTTGCCCCCCCACCCGACTCTCTGTACCTGAAACTGTATAGTGTGGCATATGTGTTTTTTCTTCTATACTTACTGTGCTGATTATATTTAACTGATTGGACTCATGCTATATTTGTTCCTTTTTCATTGGCCAACTTTGCTTACCATAACTTCCTCCAACTCTTTCTATGAGATGATGTGCTTCATGTGATGATCAGTGACTTTAGTGACTTGTAGTACTTCATTGTGTGTATGTGACAGAGTTTTCCAATCCACTCTTAGGTGGATAGAAATTTTGTTTGTTTCCCATTCTTTGTTATTGCAAATTGTGCTTCAATAACCATTGGAGCACAGATGACTATTTGTGATCACATTGATTTCTTGATGGAGTTATCCTCTATGGTAGTTTCCTGCCAAGGTTGGTGGATATTGGTATTCTTACCACAGTGAGCCAGCAAGGACTTTGCAAAGGGTTGGATGTATTATGGTGTAAATTTTGAGTATTTTTCTACTCTAAGAAGACTCTTACATCACCATCTACTTTAATAGTTTATCAGTGTACAGCGTCATTTGCTTGACTTTTTTCCTGTCAGCTCCCCAAAGATGTTACACCACTATGTTTTCCTATTTGTGATATTTTAGCACATTCTTATCTGAGCACCATTATATGTGATCAACTTTTTTTCTCTTGCTGCTCTTAAAATTTTCCTTTTTCTCAAAGTTGAATAATTTCATCCTTATGTGTGTTGGTGAGTTCTTCCTAGGGTTTAATCAAATTTGTATCCTCTCTGCTTCCTTTATGGGTGCCTGATTCTCATTCATTAAGGTGGTGTAGTTTGCCTCCAGACACGAGTTTAGCTGTTGAATTCTTGATTATGTCTTTTTCTGGTAGACCATTTATTTAAATAGTGTATCTCCTCATAGCATCTGCCATTGTTCTCAGGTTTTCTTAATGTGTCTTTGATGATCTTGTTTGATTGTCTTTCTCATTTGTTGTAGTCTGCCTGATTGTCCTCGAGATCTCTGGTATGATTCTCCATCTCTTCTAGTCTGTTGGTCACACCTGTAATCTCATTTTTTGCTTTTGTTATCTTATGCATTAATTCTTGAGTTTCTCTTTGGTGCATTCCCTTTATCCCCTCTACAGTGGTCTTCATCTCCTGTATCACTGGGTCCCTACTCTGGATTGCATTAATCCAAGCAGCATTCTGAAGAGTTCATTTGTGTATCATACAAATGTCTAATTTTTCTATGAGCGCTATTATGTTTATGATTTTCTACATTCTTGCATTTTTTATTGTTTTATTCTTGAGGGTTTTAAGGTCTGTTGTAGCATGTGTATCCTGGGAGACTGAGGAGCCTTGAGTTATTTCTCTGTGTGACTGGTAAGAGTGTTTTCTAGGACTACCTGTGGCTTACTATGGTGGTGGGTACTATATGGACTGCTCTACAGGCAGGATGTGACAGTGACTTAGTGGCTGGTCTTGGTGGGGGTTGGGCTTTGAATCTGGACTGAGGTAGGCAACTTTAGTTATGCTGATGGACCAGGTTGGCAGGCAGTCAGTGAGAGCACTGACCTGGTCTGGATTGGCCACAATTTTCAGCCTATTAAAGACTCTCTGTGGAGTCCAAAACTGGGGTTAAGCCAGGTTTTGACTTGCCTGTGGCTATGAGAACCTATTGCCTTTTTCTGTTTTGTTATGTTAAAATCCTAGGCTGTTCTCTGTAGATTTGAGTGCTAGCTGTCTTATTATGTTAATGTTATGCTCAGGGAAAGAGTTCTTTCCCCTTACATCTAAAGTTACCCAGCCTAGAATTGAACACTTGGGGAAAATTTTTTTTCCTTTTTATAATCAGCTTGTGGGGTGCTCTGGTATTGTGGCTGTGTTGTACTGTCCCACAGGGTAGGGAGACAAGATTAGCTGAGTGGATTAGGATCCAGCTATATCTTCATTCTCCTCTGGCTGCACTCCTTTTACACTCCCAGCTCTGTCCTCTACAACACTATAGGGTTTGCTCTAGGGACCTATGTTCTGTCACAGTTAAATATCCCAATGACTCTTCAATTGCTGCAAATTCGCATCTATTAATCGCTATCCACACTGGCAGAAGTGGAGTTGGGGAAAGCAGATGGCCATTGGAGTTACTTTGTTCCTGACTAGCCACAGAGGCTGCAATGCCCTATGCAGCAGGAGCAGGGAAGATAACAGAGAAGAAAACTTTGGCATATGGTCTTGTGGCTAGTTCTCAGAGGCTGCTTGCAAGAGTAGGGTTATGACCATTTTTAGACAGAAGCCTGGAGAAATTACTGTTTCCTGAGTGTCATGGATCTTGGACACAGGAAGGGGTGGGAGACACTGTCTTGTTGGGCCTAGAAAGGGATTAGCAGGGCTCCTGGGGAGACACAGTGAACTTAGGGCATTTCAGCGAGTTCTTGAATCAGTTCATGGGTGACAATCATAGTGGGGAGGTCTGAGACAGATCCTAGTACACTGAATCTATTTTTACTACCCAACCTCCCAATATTGGCCTCCTTACCTCTTAATTTTCTAGTCTAACAACAAGAGTGACAGGTGGGTCATTCTACATGGAGGTCATCTTGATGGACTTTTGCCATCCTTGAATCTAAGGAGTATTCTGACTCTCCTCTTTCCAAGACAGTTTTGCTTGCTTTTTCAGCAGTACATAGTACTTTCAATATATTTCACCAACGCCATCGTTCCAGTGAAACTATGATTCTTCCTTCTTCCTTATTCAATAGCTAATTTTCACATGCACATGAAAAAATTGAAAATACCATGGCTTGGGACAGATAGACCTTTGTCCTCAATGTGACATTCTTGTTCTTTCCAGAAATATTGTGCAGCAGATTTACCCAATGCGATACATAGTTGTCCATTTGACTGTTGCTTCCATGGGCATTGACTATGGATCCAAGCAAGACGAAATCCCTCACTATTCAATCTATTTCCCATTCTTCGTGGAATTAAACTATTGGTTCACTTGTGAGAATTTCCATCTTCATATTGGGTGAGTTATATTAAGTTGTAATCCATATTGAAGCTAAAATCTTTAGTCTCCTTTAAAATTCTCCTCACTTTTAGCAAGGAAGGTTATGGCAACTATATATCACAAATTGTTAATAAGCCTTCTTCCAAACCTGATGCCTGATTCTTCTGAGCAGGCACCAAGATCAATTGACATAACATAGATCATGAAGACAATGCTCTAGATCCTGTTTTGGTGAACAACAATTAGAGTCTTCAAAGCTTGTGACCATCCACTTAATGAACAACTGTTGGTATTTCCTTGCCCAGAGGAAAGAAGCATGATGAAAATCAAAGTCAGAAAAATTAATCTAATGGAATAATACACCACAAAAACATCAGTTTCTATGATCATGAAACCAGAAGAACTAGAAGGTGTCTGGGTACTACTACCAACTGCTTTGAGACATATCATATTAAAAAGTCCTGGAAAGAATGGGAGAAATATGTTGATAGAAAATCAAAATAATAAAAAGAAAAACAGGCTTGCTGCTCTACAGAGACCAGCAGAATCCCTGAGTCTAGGGTCCTTAGTAACTCTTTAGACCTGGAAGTGAACTAGCCGCCATTGCTCAATTTTCTTCTTCTTTCTTTTTTCTTTTTTTTTTTGGCTCAATTTTCAAGTAAGCAATAGACAGCTATTTAAGAATAATAATAACTATAGATAGGTACTGGCATTGTATAATAAACAACTTTTGAAATCCAAAGGGAAGAATTTAGAAAGCTCTGAAGGGTTAGGAAAGGAGAAATGGAAACAGAAAGCACAAGGAGGAAGTGGACTAAGTGATTTTACAATGTGAAGATTGGAATCAATTGAATGGAACAAAATGTGCATAAATTGCTCAATTTTGAATGAAAAGAATATTCTGCTCTGTAAATCTTCACTTAATTCACAATAAAGTGTTTTTTGTTTTGTTTTGAAGAAATCATAGGGCCAGAAAACGTCGTACCAATCTTATTGTGAAACAAATTCTGTTATTTTATCCTATTATAATCTTTTTATTAGTTTTGCATCTGTCTAGTTATATCAGATCAATGCAAAATAAATTAAAATTAGATTTTATTATTGTTCTGGTAACTCCCTACATTTTTTACTTAATTTTATTCTTTGAAATTGAAGGCATGTTTTTACTATGAGAAGAGTGGATTTATAAGAAAATGCTGTTAGTTCTATTTGAAAATAATATATACAAACACACATACAGAATTCAGGTTCATGACAAGTTAAATGAGAACCAGTATGAGATTAACATGGT
The DNA here is from genome assembly GCA_004026705.1 of Nesogale talazaci. NCBI lineage: Eukaryota > Metazoa > Chordata > Mammalia > Afrosoricida > Tenrecidae > Nesogale > Nesogale talazaci. Next base: position 180,846 of record PVJH01001367.1, on the reverse strand, counting down.
GATGTCAGATAGAACTCCATAAAGGTAGCAAGACACTGGAAAATATTGTCATAATAATTTTCAAATTCTTTTTAAAGTTGAATAATAGTTAAAATTATTACTTTAACATAATTTGAAAGTTCTGTTATTTTAGAAATTAATGTGCTGAGCCCGGGTGGCATAGTGGTTGAATGCAGGACTGTGGTCTATTGACTTGGAGGTTCAAATCCAGCAGCAGCTCTCTGGGAGCAAGGCTGGGTAGCTCCCACTCCCACCAGAGGGCAGTGATGCCCAAACAAAAAAAAAGAAAGAAATTAGCTAAAGACATGAAAATGAGATTTTTTGCATTTCAGCTTTCCCTATGCTCATGCCAACAACCTCATAATCATGGTAAAAACCAAAAACTGACTGATACTGCAGGGATATCAGTCTGCAGAATAGGATAAGAGTCCCCCAAATGAAAATGCTCAGAGAAATATCATTTGTTCTGTCTGGAAGCACTCAGTATCACGATATATCTTTATTTTCCTCAACTTAGACCTTACTCAATACAGTATTTCCCCTAGAGGGATCTCTGTAAATAATCAGAAGCAAATGTTTCACATTGCAGCTGTCTGAGGTCAGAATACCAAGAACAAAAAAGAACCTGGCCAAAAGTTTTAAGACAAAATATGGGAAATGAAAAGACCACTGGGGACTTTTAAAAGTTCCCATATATTCCCGAGAATCTAGAATGTAACGGCACATGCATAGACCTGCTTTATGTTTTTTGTTTGTCCAAGGTTGTGTTCTTACCTAGGGAAGACCTGAAGAGAGAAAATGCAAGTAGGAACTGAGGGCTGCCAGAGAGTTGTAAAGCACTTGGAGGCTTATTGGAGGCATGCTCAAGTATATAAACAGAGACTCTTGGTAAAGTCTCAAAGTTTATTTAGTTCCATACATTTAAGAAAATCTCTGGCTAATCATTAGTTGATCCTAAACTAATATAGTATAGTCTTATGTGGTTATAAATTACAAAGAATAAAGATCTTGCAGAATTAGTACAGAAGTGTCACTAATCTAACAAACTTTAAAATCAAAAGTGACAGCAAACTCTGGGGAGGGTGTGGAATCTGATATTCTGAGTTAGAATAATCTTAAGTGTATAGTTCCCAACAAGGAAATATGAGAAGTACATATACACAGGAAAATAAGCTGTCAATAAAAATTGTCTTTCAGAAAGAAGAGCACTGGATTTATTAGACAAATTCAATAATAAATAAGTTACTTTAAATCATTTCAAAGAACTAAACTAAATCAAAACACATCAAATGAATAAAGCTAAAGTATGAGAATGATGTCACACCAAATAAAGACTAATAATGGGAGACACAATGTAGATGCAAAAATTAAAAAATGGATTGAATGCAAAAGGATTGAAAATGATATATTATGTAAGCATTCATTACACAAGGGTTGAGGTAGCCATATTATATCAGACAATATAGGATTTAAGAGTTGTTACTAATGATGGAAAGGTAATTATATATACACAAAAAGTTAGTCCATATAGAAACTATAACCACTATAAACATGCGAAAATCTAAGAAATCAAATCAACCAAAGCCATTGTCATCAAGTCAATGTTCACTCCTAGTGAAACCCCCGGGTGGGTTTCCTGAGACTATAACCATCTACGAGACTAGAAAGCCCAGTCTTTCTCATGTGGATCTGCTGATGCTTTCCCAGTGCCAGCTATGCAGATTGCCGCCGAATGAGCAACTACTATATCCAAAATAATTTCCAGGAAAGCTAGTGGAAAGATGTGAGAAAATCTTATAGATGCTTCAGCATGAGTGGTGCCTTGGAAATATTATACCAAATGCAGAGATTCAGACACAAAAGGCCCCACAATGTATGATTCAAGGTATATAAAATATCCAAATCAGCAAGTTTTTAGAGAGAGTCAATAGATTAATGGTTTCCAGGAGATGTGAGGGGGAAGTTTGAAGTTGCTAATAATAGGTACAGAATTTGTTTGGGTCTGATGAAAATGTTTCAAAAGTTGAGTGATAATGGTTACAAAGCTACACATATACTCAAACCCACTCATTCTATATTTTAAATGGCAATATATAAATTCTATCTCAAGAATATAAAAAGCAGATTATCAGAAAAGATCACTGAGTGAAATCATGTAGAGTAAGAGAGAATGGAAGAACAAAATCCAACTAGGAGAGCCATATGAATTAAAGCAACGGCAGAGAAAGAGAAATACAAATAAGAGATATTTAAGAGGTTGTCACAGAAAGTCTGGAGATACACTAGTTTGCATAAGGAGAATGTGCTCCTTTGTATAATAAAAGAGTAAGAGAGCAGAGGTATACTGAAAAGGCATTCAACTTGACAACTCTCATCTAAACTAAACTCACTGCCATCAAATTGATTCCGGCAGAGAAGAACTGCTCGTATAAGTTTCCAAGACTGCAACTTTTTACACAAAGAGAAAGCCAAATCCTTCTCTCACAAAGAAGTTGGTGGTTTCAAATTTCTGACTTTGTTGTCAACATTTGTACAGGAAACTGCCATGTCACTGGGCTATATAAGGCAGGATAAACTGCCCATGTGGGTTTCTGAGGCTATAAATGTTTACAGAAGCTAAAATCCTCACTGTGGTACTTACATTATCTCCTGTCAGCTTGTGAAGAATGGAGTCTCACCTGTTAATTAGGTCACAGCTTACTGACCTCATTGGCAGGCTTAAATAAGATGAATAGCTCACTGGAGGCCAGATACACACACTCCTTGCAAGACATTCCTGTTGACAAGCCACATGGAGCTCTTCTGATGGGAGCCAGAGCCTTGGAGCTACAGGAATCACTTGGAGACCCATGCCAGTGCTAATATGCTTCCACTGACACTGGATCTGCAAGGCTCTCCACCCACTGGCCTGTGATCTTCCTGCATTCAGTGTCATTGCATGTGTTGTGTGATTCTGACGAAGGATTTATAGACTGGTATCAGACCTATGGGCTATTATTGAATTTGTGGACTTGATCTGGACAAGGATTGGATGTTTTCTCAATATACTACTGCTCTTTGATATAAACTTCTCTCTTACACACAAATAAGTCTCTATGAATTTGTTTCTCTAGTCCACCTGGACTAACACACTCACATTTCTCCCATGGAGCAGCTGGTGAATTACCACGGTCCACTATGCCACCAGAGGTTCTTAACAATTGATCTGGTTGCTGGCAAGAGAATAATTTTAATGAAATATGGTAGGATTGAATAAGTGTGAAGAGATGTACATAGTACACTTCTTTGAAGCTTTTAATTGTTCATTCAAGCACTTTGTGAGTGAAGAAAATGAATGAAATAGTTCTAAAGTTCATGTAAATACTTGCAACGAAAAAGGAGAATTTAGCATGTGGAGAAGGATTAATGGTAAGTGATTGAGTGAGTTATCAAGGAAGACAAGAAAGGTTGGAATTACATTTTCATTCCACGAGTTCAATAACAGAGGGCCATGTCCTTTTCAGTGGAAATAATAGATGAGTACTGATTGGGAACATTATAAAATCACCATGATGACTTACAAAATATTTTACCAGTGCAGTCTATACCTTTTACTGCATAAAAATGTACACACCTGGACATTCGAAATGCAGAACCCTGTTCTCAACTAAGATCAGATTGGTTGACACTAGAGAATGTGAATTTTAGTTTGAAAAGTTTGACAAATAAGCATTCCATTGAAGAGGAAATTAAAAGATCATCAGAAAGTTTCAAATGAGGTCAGGAAGCAGGAATTTGTTGGGCAGACATCGCCAAACATGGACCTGCAACCACAGTACCTGGAGGATATGTTGTACACAAATCGGAGGGTTTACACTCAGGTTCAGATTCATTAGTTCTATAGGGAAGCTCAGAAATGTACATTTGTCACAACTTCTTAGGTGATGTGGCTGCTGCTTGTGTGATGATCACTATGGAAGAGGCATACTTTATTGAATCTAACCACCCAGCTGCTAAGTAGCTTGTGATGGAGACCACAGAGAAAACCAACAATACTATCTGATTGGCACTGCAGAATGGCAAGATGGATATGAGAGAAGGTCTAGGAGAGCACTGGAGGAAGAAAACACCATTAAGCAAAGCTCCAGACAGGTAAGCAGGTGAAAATAAAGGGGGCAAAGGGCTACTGAACGTAGAACAGTAAACAGGTGAAAAAGAAAAGAGGCTAAGGGCTAATAAATAAGACAGGGGAAGTGGGATAGAAGACACTATGGAAAGGAAAATGAAAGTTCAAAAAAATCAAACAATATGTTTTAGCCAGAAACACAGGGAACTTAAAGTTTGAGTTTTTGTAGTTAACTCATAAAAGATAAAAATGTGAGAAAAGTGATAAAATGTTAATGGATCATTAAAGTAGAAGAGAGACAAAGGGTATCAAAATAGAAAATTTCAACACTGAAATCAGAAAATTGCAGTGTCTAGTAAATGGCGGGTGAAGTCACCAGAGATGTTACTGTGTAAGGACATGGGAGAAGGAAATTCTGGATCAGGTACACACTAGAAAAATGGGGAAAAAACAGGGTCATATCCTGAAGATGCAGAGATAACATATGATCTCTCCTGTTTCTCCCATGTAGAAATTGACAGAGTTAGAACTCATTCCTTTCTGATTCTAAAACTGATCAATTACCCATTATATCATATGAATGTGTTGATTTGGATGGAAGTTTGAATTTTCAAGGTGTTTTCTGATGAAGTATACATATAGGCAGTTGCCTTTGTTTTCTTGTGTTGCTGTCACAGAAATACCATTAGTATAAGGCTTAGATAAACATAACTTTATTTATTACCAGTTATGGAATTCAAATTACAAACACAAGGAACCAGTCCCAGGGGAAGTGTCTGCATGTCAGTTCTGGAAGAAAGCCCCTTTCTTCTCTTAGTATCTTTTAGTCCAGAATCCCTTGGTGCTCTCCATGTGGCTTGGCCTGGGTTTTCCCCTGGGTCTTTGGCATTCTCAGCACAGACACATGGGGCCTAAAAGATGTGACTTGCTCCTGGCTGTTCTTTGTTGATGATGGCAGGTTCCTCTCGTTGTTCACATCTTTATATCTCTTTTAAGATGAAAGGAGATGCAGGCCATAACACAGGTAAATTCTCCTTATGTCAGATTAGGGCTGTGAACAGAATAAGAATATTGCATGGCATAATGGTTATGTGGTGAGCTGTGATCCACATGGTCCACAATGGTACAAATCCAATGGTGCAAAATCATTAGCAGCTCCACAGAAGAAAGACTGGAATTTCTACTCCTGAAAACATTGACAGTCTCAGAAACGCACACAGAATCTCTGTGAGTTGGCATTGACTTGATCAGTGGGAACGCAAAACAGAAAATGAGATCCCACTTTGTTTCCCTTGTCATCCTGGTGGCCTACTGATTATTGGACTGTTGAGCACGTTTTGAGCCCACCATTTACCTTGTCCTCCAGCGTTGCTATGAGTCAGAATCAACCTTGGCTGTGAGCAGTTTTTTTTTTTTTTTTGCTGTTACTGTTGTTATTTTCTTATAATTGATTGGCTGATAACATCAGGCAGATCACATTGTAAAGTTTGATTAAATCATTACATAATTGCCCAAACATTGACAACAATGGCCCAATCAAGTTAGAGCATATTTAGGTGGGTGGGGGAGAGGGCAGAAGATATGAATCAATACATAATAGCAATAAATGAATGTGGTATCACATTCTCAACTTCCTTGAATGGAACTGGATGATGAAGTCATCTCTCTCAGATCAATTACTAAAAAATGCTCCCACAAAAAATGCTGAATATGTTGCCCCCTCTCTATCTCCTTTTTATTACACATTCTTTAGAATGTATCAAATGGCTAATAAACATATAAAAAGATATTCAATCCCACCAGTTACCAGGCAAATGTAAATTGAAACTATATTGAGAGGGCATTTTTCACTCAACAGATGAACCCTCTGGAGAGAAAGAAGATAGATAAACTGATAAACTCACACCATGTGTCATAGTTACATAATCGGTTGGCAATTGAAGTCTTAAGAATAAAGGAGTGGAGTTTAGTCTGTCAATCAGGTCGCAGCTTGATGATTTCATTTGGAGACACTAAAGAAATAAATAGCTTACTGGAGGCAGGACACATACACATTCTCTGGGAGACATTCCAGCTGTCAAGACTCACGGAGCTACACTAGTTCCCTGACCTGGAGGAGCCATATAGTGCTGAGATACTTCCACTGTCATTGGATCCCCAAGAATTTCCACTCATTGGCCTGTGATTGTCCTGTCTTTGGCATGATTGAATGAGTCTTAAGAGGAATTTGTGAATTAATACTGGACATATGGGCTAATATAGGACTTAAGGACTTGATCTGGACTGGGCTGTGATACTTTCTTAATGCACAATTGTTCTTTGATATAAAGCTCTCTCCTACACACATATGAGTGTCTATAAATTTGTTTCCCTTTTACACACATATGAGTGTCTATGAATCTGTTTCGCTAGTCTACCAGACTAACACACCATGCTTGTGGGCATATAAAATAGCAAAACTACTTGAAAGAACAGTGTGGTAGTTTTTAGTAAAATAAGAAAGGAGTCAGCCATACTACACAGAAATTCCACTTCTGGGTATATACCCTAGGAAAACAATTACTGGTACACATTCACAGTGAAGTGGATTGACACAGTTGCAGCAACAATGGACTAAGGCAAGGAACAATTGTGAACATGGCACAAGACCAAATAATATTTCATTTTGTTGTGCACATCATTGTTATGAGTCAGAAGTGACACATTGACACCTAACAATAAGACAAAAAAGTTGCGCATTAGAGAACTGTTGACAATAATAAAGAAATTACTAACAACCTCAATTCCCATCAATAAGGAAGTAGATTAAATATTATGTCTTCAAGCAGTAGATTTGTAGCTAAAAAGAAGCAATCCACACCATATTAATCAATAATAATATATGTAAATCACTTAATATTAAATTTAAAAATCAGGTTTTAGATGGAAATATATGAAATAATTAAATATTATAATATTTTTCAAAACCCATAACAATATTATGTACTCTTTCTTCATTTCTAATGATGAATACAGATGTCATAGTGGTTGTCTCTGGGAACAGGAAAAGCACAATATGGCTATGAAAATAATTACATGGGGCTGAGCCCCGGAGGCATAGTGGTTGAGTGTGGAACTGCGCTCCACTGGCTTGGCTGTTCAAATTCAGCAGAAGCTCTCCAGGAGCAAGTCTGGGCCTCCCACTCCCACCAGAGTGCAGTGATGCCTCCCCTCCAAAAAACAACAACAACAACAACAAAAAGAAAACAGTTACATGATATATATTTTCAGATGAAATTTTTATGTCAAAATTTTGTTTATTATATATGGGTGCTTCACAAGGGGACTTTGAAAATAACATGACAAATGAAATTAAAAGATAATACTAGTTCCCCACATACTTTTTGAAAACTGCAATGTAGTCTGTGAAGAGAGATTCCATTGCAAACGTGGATGTTTAAGAAAGCCACTTATTAAAGATTGGAATGTGAAAGAACTAGCAGCTCCGGTGAAGAGCTGACAAAAGAAATTCTCCCTGGAGAGAAGGAAAACACAAAAATGATAGACAGAATATTTAGGTTACTTCCACTTCACAAAATTCTCCTTCCAGCTGGGCAACTTCTTTTAACACACACTGTTTTTGTCACCATTCTTGGAATAACTATTCGGTTTCAGTCTGATGCTTTGTCTGTGACTATAAACAACTTTTCTTCTACAGTTAGTACAGCCACAGAATAATGACACCACATTAGAGACATGAATCACAGCACAGATTCACTCTTATTATGATAAAATAAAGCACAGGCTATCTGTTTCCACAGGCAGATGCAGAAAATGCATTGGGCGTTTCTATTTTATTTTTATTATACATTGGACCTGGGAACATCATTTGTTGCATAATATATGCTTAAAATGCCTCAATGTCTGCAACAAAAAAAGATGATGTGTGATCTTGCAGATTCATTGGTCAAGCATAGATGATTTCTTTTTTAAAGAAAAGAAAGAGCTTTAACTTCCCTAGCATGACAAAGGAGCTCAGTAGCAAAGTAGAAAAAGAACAATGTAAGGTAAGAGGACAAATGGAGCTCAAGGAATAATAATTTCTGTAACTCTAAGATCCTATGTTGAAATTGAAGAATCAGGGGAGGCTGCATCACCAGCATCTCTCCAGTGCTTGGTGAATTACAAAATCTAGCACTGTGTAGAAGAATATTGAACCCTTGTATTATTCAGGATAAGTTAGTAACAATCAATCCTGAGGCATTGTAAACTAATGGGCATTTTCCCCTTTTATTTATTAAAATTCTAACAGATTTGCCCCAAGGTTTGCCCCACATTCCCGTCACCCTTTAGGACTAATGGAGGTCCTGATTTTGAAGAACGACGCCACTTATTGTAGCAGAGGGAAAGAGAGGAGTGTAGCAAAGCTCACCCAAACTCTTAAATCTGCTGAGAGTGATACACGTCACTTTTGCTAACAATAGCAAAGTAACTCAGATGGCTAAACTTGCCAACACAGCAGGAATGTGTTCTGTCCTTACAGCTTACAGCAAGCTGTGCTCCACTACGCCACTACGGCACATTTGTTGCTAATGTGAGGTGTCTAGACATCGGGGGGGGGGGGCATCACCCCCACCAAGAGATACAAAATATGTGCTTAAAATGAGGAGTAAAGTAATTTCAACCAAGTATGGGAATGAGAATATTGTGAGAGCAGGAATTCCTTTGGAGGGACATATCTGAAAATTATTGGTAAAAATGGAAAAAATCTAAAGGGCCCTACTTACCCACGGATCAAGTCTCCTAACTGCCTCCTCTTCCCACTACCCGAACTCAAGAACCCAAACTCACTGATATCAAGTTGATGCTCATTTATAGTGACTTATAATGAATGGTCAGAGTAGAACTGTCCTTGTGGGTTTCTGAGACTAACTTTATACAGGAGTAGAAAGTTTCATCATTTGCCCCCCTCCTCACTACCAGAAGGGATTAAGAATTATAGAATGTTGAGACTAAAGTGGATTTTTATGTCTGAAATCCTTTTAAAATATCATGAAACTAAGACAGAAAGTGAAGTAAATAATTACACAATCGAGGACTCAAATGAATAAAAGTCAGCTCTAGCCACCCTGTATGCCCTTACTCATCACTGCTTACCATCTAAATGATTTTTTTTGTACAGAATCACCTTCCTTCTTTTTCTGTTTAGTAACTCAACCCATCTTTACTCATTCTCTTAAAAAACATTTTATTGAGGGCTCTTACAGCTCTTACCACAATTCATCCATCCATCCATTGTGTCAAGCACAATTTGTACATATGCTGCCCTCATCATAATTTTCTGCTTGAGACCTTGGTATCAGCTTGGTGTCACCCTACCTTCACTCATGAACCCTTGAAAATGTACATTTTTTCACGTCATGCATCTGCTTTTCTGTTGTGCATCCCTCTGGAAGGAAGTTATATGTTGATCATGGCAATAGATTCCGCCTTTCTCCTCTCCTCTCCCCTTGCACTTCAGTTATCGCTACTCTCATTATGGGACCTAAAGGGTTTACCTGTCCTGAAATCCCTGCATTGAGAGCTCTGATCTGTACCCATGTACATGCTCTGGTCTTAGCCAGATTTGTAAGATAGAATTGGGGTCATGATAATGTGTGTGTGGTGTAGGGAGCATTAAAGAACTAGAGGAAAGTTGTATGTTTTCTTGGAACTTTGCTGCACCCTGACTAGCTCGTCTCTTCCTTGTGCCTTTCCTGTAAGGGGACGTTGCTTTGAGTTTCCACTCAGCCCTACCCCTCATTCACATTGATAATGATTTTTTGTTCTGGATCTTTGATGCCTGGTACTTGATGCTATCAAAATTTCATGATCACACAAGATGATGTGTTTCTTCCATGTTGCTTTGTTCTTCTCAGCTAGATTTCTGTTTGCTTACCTTCAAGCCTTTAAAACCCTAGACACTGTAATTTTAGATAGCCAGGCACCACCAGCTTTCTTCACAATTTTGTCTTCAGCGATCATGTCAGGGAAGGTTAGCTTCACAGAATGCTGAGTTATTATGTTTATTCATTCTTAAAGTTTCATAGTCTGAATTCCTGCTTCTCGTGTTCCTTAAGGAAGAATTCTCCCACAGTTGTTTCTTTTTTCCTTTTTTTGACATCTTCCATTTCTCTTTCCTCCTAGACTGGCTCTCTCTTTATTCCTTGTCAGATATTGAGAACATATGGACTTCATACAATTTGAAGTGAGTCGTCTGAGGGTAAAGAATGGGACTAGGAGTCCTTCAACTATATTTTCTAGCATTAGCCTCATTTCTTCCCCCATCCCCAAGATCTGAATGACACCCTCTCACTTCTATTTTAATGACTTAACTAATATTCCTCTAATACCATGCTTTTCAACATTTCTAATGCTGCAATTCTCATGTTGTGGTGACATTCAGCCATAAAAATATTTTATTGCTACTTCATAACTATAAGTTTTCTATTGTTATGAATCATAATGTACATGTGTGATATGCAGGATATATTAGACAAGCCCTGTGAAAGGGTCGTTCAATCTTCAAAGGGATCACGACCCACAGATTGAGAACCGCTGCTCTAATAGATTCCCCTTTGGGGGGGTTGAATCAACCAAACCTGACTTCTGAAGTTTGCAATCAGCAACCATGTCTAATACTATCCTCTTCATTTGCAATCATGGGTGGGATAAAGTCCAAATCCAAATTTCATCCAATATTCGAAATCCTTCAAGTTTCAACACATTACTAATAAGAGCAATATTTTCTATGCCTTAACTTGTATACCTTAGAAAACAGAGCCTTTGGTTTAAAAAAGTGGGCATGCAAACATTTTTGAAAGTTTGTAATCCAAGAGAATCGGTTGTAAGAGAAAGTAGCAAGGTAAGGAAAAGGGGAAAGCAAATGTGAAATTGCATCATCAAGCTGACCATAGCTTTAAAATTGAATGCAATTGCTTCAATTGCATTGATCTTGATGACTTTATGAAGCTGTCATACCTCAGATGTCCTTAATTCTGTCAGAATATTTCTTAGGCATCCCTTATCCCAAGTAGATCAAGTAGGACAATAAGCCAATGATGCCTTCTCAGAAATGTATTGACTGATCTTGTCCTTTACTGTTTGTTTGTTTTTTCCTTCTGTTATCTTAGAACAGTAAATAAAGAGTAGCTGAGGCTTAGAAATGAAAGGAGGTGGCAGATTTCTTTTAGATGAGAATTTTAATAACAACTTTGAAAACCTAAGATCTTATGCTATCCCCTCTGCATTAAGCCCCAGCTGTTGTGCCAGACAGACTCCAGCTTCAAAACTAAAGAACTTAATTTAATCAATCTCTTTTCTGTGATTCACTGGAATTTTCTCCTTATTAAATCATTCTCCTTACAACATAGGGACAAGCCAGACTGGTAGACAGGGCAGAAGCAGGTGAATGATTCAGTATAACTGCTCTTCCTGCTTAGAAAAATAAAGAAATGACTCATTTATTATTGCAGGTAAAGTTCCTGAGTGAAGCAAAGGTTCAAACATTAATGTGCTTGGTTGTTAACCAAAAGGTTAGAGGCTTAAGTAGACCCAGAAACACCTTCAAACGAAGGCATAGTGATCCACTTCTGAAAAATAGATCTCTGACAATCCTATGGAACACAGGTCTGCTCTTGACACACCTGCAGTTGCCATGTGTCAAAGTCAGCTCCATAGCAATTGCTCTTATTGTTGGAGTCAGTATGAATCTCTTTCTCTTTCTCTTTCTCTTTCACACACACACACACACACACACACACACACACCAGGATGTCCTCTATAACATTTTTGAATGAGCTAATACCTTTAGAGTTTTCAGTGATTAATCTTTTCAGCAAATTCTGTAGAACAGTCCAACTGACAGTAGAATTGACAACTGAAGCAGAAAGGCTGACTCCTGAACCTCTGTTGATGCATTAGACTGCCTATAATCCCAATTCTGTTAAAATGTATATTTCTAAATCACCATCAGTCAATGCAGCAGAGACCTTCCATCACTGGCAAAAATATGTTATTGACATAGCTTCCACTTTTGCCTTGAGCGAAATATTTTTTCCAAGAGACAGTCTTTCAGGATCTAGGCATAGCATTTTATAACTGTTTTGTAACGCTTCATTTGATGAGAACCAGATAGTTGTTTATACAAACCAACTTCAATCGGTAGAAATAACTATTCATTGAATGTGACTGTTCTGTTGAGGAAACAAGGCATGGTGAAAAATTTTAGCCCAATCCACTTAAAGAATATGAAGCATTGACGAAGCAAAGGTCCAACAAGCTAAAGGGTGTTGAATTTCTCCCATTTCCAATGGAGGCTCATAAAGATTTTCCTTTTTAATTACGTCTCAGCATCACACTCAAAGCTCTATGGGCATGAGAGTGAGATGCTAATGAAGGAGTCTAAGTAAAAGATGAGGGAAAAACAGTGTTAATAAAGAGAAGAGAAGTTGAGAGATTCCAGAGTAAATTTTTAAATGAAATGGACAAGATTCAGTAACTGAATAAGAAGACGTTTAACTTATGGTGTGACCAACTATAATAGTAATATTTGACATCATCTAATGCAAGAGGCACTAGTAGTCACATACATGCAAACTTTTTTGGAATATAGTATGAAAAAATCAAGGACAAGAGGCTGAAGATCATTGCAAGCAGCCATCTAAATTATATGTCAACTAAACTCACATGGCAGAAGCACACCAACATCTGTGATCCAAGGAGCGAAAAAGATATGATTCGAATCTAAAGACGATGACATCAGAGATTAAATTGTGAAATTCTGGTTTTCCGAAAGCTATGGATAACAGTGGGATCCTAAAATACTTTATACTACAGAGTGCTGGAGAGATGATGAAAGCAGATTAAAATGATAAATCTGACTGGAATGTTTATGACATCATTTGATCTGCCTTTGGAACCACTTTGAGCTTGATGTGGTTTTTAATATTTTCTTTTTATTGTGTTGCTCCAGGTTGGGGTTTATGTCTTCTGTATTTTGCTATTTTTGGTTACATCCTTGATTATCTGTTGTATATATTTCTGTCTGTGCTTTTCAGTATGTAAAACCCTGATTGGGTGAATCTATGGGGTCAATAACTTGAATAAGGGCTTCAGCCAGCTATTTTAGAAGTAAGTGGTAATGGGAAACCAGTATCATGGAGTACACGAAGGAAGAAAATGCTTTGAAAATGATTGTGGTAGCAAATGTATGACACTGCTTGATAACACCAAATTGTTGAATAGTATGATGTCTGATTATGTCCCAATGAAATGATTTTGGGAGAATAAAAGATCGTTGGACTGGATGAAACTTTGAGGTTCTCCCTCTGAAATAAAGCTACTTTAAAAAATGAACAGCAATGTGGCCCAATTTTTTTAAATTTATTTAATTTTGTTTTTTTTTCAAATTTTTAATATAAAGAAAATCTCTTTGTCTGGGAAGACTAGAGAAACAAATCCCTGGAGATTCACATGTGTGCAGGAAAATGTTTTATATACAAGAGCAGTTAAATATTGAGAAAACATCCCAGCCCAGTCCAGATCAAGCCCATAATTCTGATACTAATCTGTATGCCTGATACCAATAAAGACCTCTTCAGACTCATGAAACATGTGCAAAGGCATCAAATGCAGGAAGATCAAAGGTCAGTGGGTGGGAAGTCTTGTGGCTCCAGAGGCATTGTAAGCATTTTAGTCTCGGCAGGGGTCTCCACGTGACTTCTCTGGGTCCAGAGGTCTGGCTTCATCAGCCTTTCCCCATGTGTCTTCTCCACAGGGATGTCTCACAAGGATTGGGCAGCATAGGGAGAGTGTGTCTACAGCCCAACGAGGAAATACAGGAGTTCTCAGAATTCCCTGGAGAAGGCCTTGCCCACACTGAGACCTCTGTGACTATATACCAATCTACAGGCTAGACTCCACCCCTACACTCTTCATCCTCAAATTGACACCAGATTTTATAACTACTAGAAAAATATTACAAGCTTTCTTATATGACAATGCTCGAAAAATTATCATGGTAAGAAAGATCAGACATATTGAGGAATTGAAAACAAAGTATCATGCATCTGGAAGTCATTTTATTCCAAGAGTGTGAACAAGTAGTTTTCAAGTTTCTCTGATCTGGCAATTGAGTTTGATTGGATAAGTTCACATATTGAACTGCCATACTACAGGTACTGGGAATATAAAAATAAGTACCATATATAATTGTGTATAAGCCGAATTTTTCAGTACATTTTTAATGCAGGTTTTATGGCAAAATTAGGTGCCTCAGCTGATATTTGACTCAGCCTATATTTGAGTACATATGGTAAGAAAAATTTCTATTGACCTCACAGAGGTTATAGTTCAAAAGCAATGTGATGTAATGTCTCCAGTTGACATTTGGGGTGATATTTAGTGAGGGTATTTCTCTGACATAATGCAAGATGATGTTCTCTGTATATTCTCAAAGTACTTCTTCTCTCTCAAAAACCAAAAATCAAACTCACTGTTTTCAAGCCCATGCCAATATGCAGCCACCAAGCTCAATGCATACCTTTACCACTGCATTTACCACATTGATTTTTCATTACTTGCTTGTGATCTTGTACTCCAAAGGACTATGCAGTCAGTTCTAGGATACAGGGGTCACTTCTTACTCAATTTTGTCTTCCCAACACCTGGACAATGCCTGGTATATCATGTGAGTTCAACACATGGGCATTCTTTGGTATTTCTTTTTTAAGTGAGTCAATCTCTTCACATTCTGGAATTTAGAGAGAGGAACAAAAACAGCTCTCAGTGATGCTAAAGGTATTTGATACTCAATATCATCCTCTCATACTTCCTTATTGAAGTTTAGGAATAATGGAATCTGAAGCCGTTTATTCTGATTTACTTCTCAGTAATTTGAGCACATTGATTATGTTTATTTCAGAATTGTATGACTCAAAAGAGCATGGGATTAATACCTAAAAATGTGATTGCAATACAAGCTCTGTCATTTACTACCAAGTAATGAGTTATAACTCCCAGTCTTACCACCTGAGAACAGCATGGAAGGGCAATACTTTCTTCAGATGATGTTCCTGAAGATCACATGAGGCAGTGCATGTTCTGGAGCTCAAATGAAGCCATGCATGTTGTAAAATTGTAAAGCAATGTAGATATATTGGACTTCCTATTTCTGTAAACAGCTAGAGTCTCAGAAACCCAGGGTGTAGGGGAGGAGGCTTGTCCCTATGAGTTTGCACCAACTCAGTGGCTTTGAGCTTGGATTTTGGAATATTACATTAAAGATAAAAAACAATTGACTACCATTGAATTGATTCTGCCTTGTAGCAACCCTATTAGGCTTTTAAAGATTGTAATTCTTTATAAAATCAGCCCCACTTGAAATGCCAACTTAAAAAAAATGCAGTTTTTTTTAATTTTAGAAATCGTAATTATATATCCAGAGTTGATCTTTACTTATAGATATCCTAAAAAGCCAAAAAATATACTCACTCCCATCAACTCAAAGCTTATTCATAGTGACCCCTGCAGGTTTCCAAAACTGTTACTGCTTATAGGAGCAGAAACCACCAGGGATGTTATCGAGACCATATCTGATACTGTAAATCTTTACAGAAGCAGACTGTCTCATTTTCCCCCCATGTAGTGGCTGCTGGATTTGTCCCCTTCATATATATATTATCATCTCAATAGTTAGAGGACTGTGCCATCAAGGGTGCTTAATAAAATATAGGATTAGAAAAAAACAGTTGGCCTTTAGATTCTAAGACATGGTTAAAAAGTATTTGTTAATTCTACATATTTTCATCAAGAACAATGACAGGCACCATGTTTTCAGAATTTATATTGTAGAAACTTCTCAAGTTCTTTAACTTCATTTTCTTTGTGTGGAAGGAATAGTCTGGTTACAGTCATAAAAATGACTTTAAGTAAGGATGTGAACTTTAATTTATTTTGAAAACATTGATTTTATAATTATTGTGGGGATCTGTATATTCTTTTTCAATTGTTGCAAAAAGAATTTAATAGTGCATTCTGTAAATATATCACTGTGCTGAATAGAACAAACAAGATTTTCAAAGGCAAATAACCAAATTTATAGAATTAGACTGACTTGTTGACTCACTGTCTGAATTAAATAATTCTTCCTCAGACACTTGGCAGAGTGAAAAATCAAGTCCTTCAGCTTTTTGGCTGAGTTTATTTGCTTTCCCCCAGTTCATTTTCTCGTAGGTCCCAAAATGCCGATTAAAAATGTTTTGCTTTCTGATGACAGTTATAGATGATACACTTCTTAAAGTTTTAACTCCATAAACACAGAAGTCAGTATTCAGTCTGTTTACAGCTTGTATACTAAATGAAGACTTTCATTACTGTCTTCGCTAAAGTGACAAACAATTCAATTAAAAAAAACACTTCTATACCAGACTGCATTCTACTAAATGGAAAATTAGTGGGAAGGGAGTGGATACTATGATTGTGACCATTAATGCCACAATGATATTGGGAAACTTTATGAAATAATCATACTCAGTTATAATTAATTATTAATGTGTTTTTTAAGAAATTATTTGTCTTAACTTAGTAATCATTTGTATTGTGGCAATTATAGGCTCAAAGCTAGACTCCTCCAACAGAAAGATCATGATTTTGTTGAGCTTAAAGAACCCCAGTTTTATTGAGGTATAGAGAGTAAGAGCATGGAAGAGCCTTGCCAATAACAGTGGTATTTAGCACCTTAAGGAAACAGTGACTTTTTTATTCAGACATTATTCATAGGAGTTATTATTTCCAGGTACAAGGTTGCAGGGATATAACAAATGATAGAACAGACACATGGTCGCATTTGTGCCTTCCTTATTTCAGGGTGAAAGATTGGTTGTGGGTGTGTGTAGAGACCACTTAAACAGCTTTTGCAGCAGTTGACATGAAAGATAACAGTGATTTTCTCTAAGGCAATGGCAGCCCACTGCCACAGAATTGATTTGTATTCATAGTGGCTCTATTAGTATTTCTGGGACGTCAAATGTGCATAAGAACTGTCAGCCCCATCTTTCTCCCTTGGAGTGACTAACGGGTTAGAAGCATCAACATTGTGAATAGCAGTCCAACACCTCGTCCATAGTGCCACTAAGGCAACAGTGGTGGTGCTACAAATGAAGAGGGGTGGACACTGCTGTTAAATGTTAAGCGATATTATAAAGAAGTCCAGTTGATAGATAAGCAATTGGGTGGTGAAAGGGCAGCTATCACCTCTACATCTGAGTATCTCCCTTTTTGAGACAGGTGTTGTTAATGTCACACTCGCTTAAACGGGAAATTCTGAAAGAGGGATAAGATGCGTGTTGCATTCTTTTTTGAAAGATAATGAAGAATAGTTATAAATTAAAATTCATAAATTCAGTTGAAATAATATTCCAGTAGAAATGTCAAGTAGAGAGTTGGATGTACAGCTTTGGAACTTAAAAAAGAGGCCTTGAATAGATATTTGGATTGGAACAGATTAAGGATGGAACCTGAAACCCTCAGATTACAATATCTATTACAAGAAATTTATACAACTATATTTATAATAGCAATTCTAGAAGAATTTATCTGGTACACAGTACGCACTTGATAAATATAGTAAATAGTAAGTGACTAGAACTGAAATTCTTTTAAATTTTCTCATGGAAGATTTTTTAAATACTTGCATATGAGTTCCTCTAGCAATACTAGTTATTACAGCACATTCTGCCCGTGCACCAAAAAGGGTAGTGTCAAAATTTACCAGGACAGGGCTATGAATATGGTTTTATTGGTGAATGTGAGTTGCTCCATTGATAGGATCAACTTCCATTCATGTATATGTTACTATGTGATAATATTGGACACTAACAGAAAGGCAAAAGAAAAAATAACAAAGTAAGGGAATAATAAAGGCGGAAGAAGAGCAAGTAATAATATGCTTTACAGTATATCGTACTCCAGAAAACAAACCAAGACTTTTTTTTCCCATTTGAATGCATTAAGCAAAAGTCCCTTGTGTCTATCATTAAATTCAGGTCTATGTACTCAAGACAACAGAATATGTTTCTATGTGATTTATGTTGTTTGATGAACTTAAGTTAAAATCCTGCCTCCTTCTTCAACTCCAATCTTTCGTTCTAGCACTGTATTAATGAGTGTTCACTATTTTATCTTTCCAGTTTTTAATATCCACTGCAAAGGTTACACAGAAACTCACAGACAAAATTTATGAATAAGGGGTTTACTAAGAATGTTTACAGTTTGTAATGCCAGTGAGAAACGCTCAGGGTATTGCTTTCCTGGACTTGTTACAAAGTTCCCTGTCTGCTAATAAATGCTCTAAAAGGCATTCCACTCCGCTGTAACCCTCAACTGCAAACTATTTAGCTCAAGCGTCTGTAGGATAGCAAACGCAGCTCCTAGAGGTACCTCACAACTCTCTCTAAGCTCTTGCACAAAAACACTCGTTTTAATGAGCTCTGTAGATTGGGAAGTGCATCACTCTTCTTCCACACTCTGGCTCCTGGTTCTGCAGTTGCTCCCTTGATGGTATAGTGATTACTTGGATCCAGGAGGTTCACGGATTCACTATGCAGGGAGAGTGGACGTATTCCATCTTGGAGGTGATGAGATCTCGCCTCCTTCTCAGATGACTCATTTAATACACATCAGTATGCCACTCCAGCAAATCCTGGTCACGATTACTGACCGACGAATCCTATCAGTCTCTTCTCCCATGCTCTTACCAGATGCAAGCAGGGAATGATCCTTTGGTGGGAGTTAGAGAGTCTGGCTTTAAGTGCCATACTAAATAACTCACTGCCTTTGCAATGATAACAAATGGCTCCTTGTCCTTCACGGTCAGAACAAGGGAAAAAAATCTGCAATGTGTCTAGGGTCTAGCCTATATTTAGTACTACTGTATACCCAACTTTGTGCTAAGCTAGAGAGCCACAAAATGTGTGGACATGGTCCTTGCCACTGAGCTATTTAAATTCTGATATTATCTATAGTATACTTAAAATGTTATTTTAATATTATGTCTCATCAACAGTAGGGGTAATGTTTCATATTTTGACATCTTGAAATCGGGATGAATCTATAATCAATGATATATCGTGATTGAGTTTGGAAGACATAATGTGAACTATATGCCAATAAAATTGTTTAAGATGCTAGCAAAAAGAATCTTACTTTAAAAATAAGTGATAATAGCCAACTTAATCACTTGTATGCTCCTTTTTATGAATACACAAATGTGATATACGCTAAAACAATATATCTATGTAAGTCTTAAAAAGCTCCTTCAATAGCACTAATAAAAATCCAGATGAAAATATTTATGTCATTGTTTTAATTGCACATTTTCTGTGACAGAAAATAATGGCATACCTTACAACCAGCATCATCATAGATTCAATTAAATACAATGTGGTAATCTATACAAAGAACAAAATCAGTAGCCATGCTAACAAATAAGCATTGGGACCTTGAAAATACTACCAACAGATGTGAAGATAAACTCAATTTAACAAAAATGAGATGCAACTCAGAGCAGACATGCTTGCTATTAATTCAAGGTTGATTCTTATAAAATGAAATCTTCTCTTCAAGAAAATTGGTGGCAATGAGGTTTATGTGAAAGAAATTTATAGGAAATTGCAATAACTTTTTTTCGCTGGTAACTGTCTAGTCACAATAGCATCTTAAAAGTAAGTTTTATTCAGTAGAATAATGTTAGCCATGGACACTTGTTATCAAGGGGCATGTGATGACCAAATAAATAAATGCTTAAGTCTCCTGAATTATTATTGTTTCACGTAAATTAGACTTCAAAGTATTTTCAAGAAATTATTCTCAGCATCCTTGCTCACCAGGAAAAATTTTATGTCTGGAGATTGCAATACCTAAGGTAATTTTAAGTAAATTTAAATAATAAATTATGCTTATGCCCCTTTCTTACACTCAAGGCAAATCTTGACAAAAGTAACATTACTGGAATATGGAATTTCCCCTCTATGTTGTGATTCTACACATTAACCAGTGTATTGACAACTCTAGAAGGATATTAAGAATAATATTTATTGAGCAATGATAAAATCAGACTCTATACTAAAAGAATCTTTCATAGTAGCTCATTTAAACTTTACAGCTTCTCTAAGAAATAAATTATCAACCTTTTGTAGTTGAGAAATCAGAAATTTTTATGGGTTAGCTAGTTTATGTAAAGTTTTCTTGTAAGTAAATGGCAGAGATGAACTTTAAACACATGACAATTCTAAATTCAATGGCAAGACACTTAGTGATTAGCCTTAGTCATTAAATTCCGTACTTCCTTTCAGAGTCCCACATTGAATTTCCTGGTGAATTAAAAAGCAACAAACAAACAAACAAACAAACAAAATCTCCCTGAAACAATCTGCCATCTAATCAATTTTGATTCATATCGACCCTATAGGACAGAGTGGAATTTCCCTTGTGGTTTTTCGGAGACTGCAAATCTTGACAAGACCAGAAATCCAATCTTTATCCCGCAGAAGTGCTGGTGGTTTCAAGCTGCTGATCTTAGGTTTGCAGCCCACCATGACTCCTTCCTAGCGAATAGCTTTCACTAAAAGTTGTGGTGTTAATTTTTAGCAAAGTTAACTATAAACTACATAAGTAAATAAAAAGTCTTATGAAAGTTGCTTCTGCATGAACTGCTTCAGTACCCCTGTATAATGTCTGCAGGGGAATTGTTCCCTGAGATCTGGGCCAGGAAAAAAACAAATGAATGAGTTGCATTTAACTTAAAGAATTTAAAGCATGTTACCTCAGCATACAGCTTAATCTATTTTATCCTTGCTAAGATTATCCTCTATTATTAACTTATATTTTTCTTTGCATAAGCTCTTAAGTACACTTGGAGTAAAGTGAGAAGTAAACATAGTAAATTTAACAGCTTTCCTCTTAGCTATTGTCAAGCCAAGTCAATATACTAAAGAGTCTACAATAAATCTGAAACTGATAAGCTTACAAAAAAGTACTTAGAGTTATGGTGGTGGGAAAATAATATTTCTCTTCCTGAAAGTCTATAATTTATTACCTTTCTTCAGCTTTTCAAAATTTCTAGCATTCAAATACAATCAAGGAACCAGAAGTAAATTCTTCTAACTACAGGCAAATGATTTTTGGTTAAGAGCCCAAAAGCATTAAATGGAAGGAGATTGTCTCTTTAGCAAATGGTGCTAACAAAACTGAATATGAATTTGCAAAGGACTGAAACAGGATCCATATCTCAGACCATATACAAAAAAAAAACAAAATAGATCAAAGACTTTGTGGTATTTACATAATCTGTTGTAAATTTCAGGATTGAGAGTGTAGGGATGGAATCTAGGTTGTCAATCAGGTCATATCCAATGCGACCCCTGTGTGGGTTTGGCCTTCTGGAAATTCTGAGAACTCTGGATTTTCTTTTTTAGTGGCGGGGGAGACTCTCAAGACTCACTCCCTGAGATATGCTTTTCTGACAAGACACAAGGCAATATGCTGATAGACTCCATGCCCTGGAGACTGGAAATGTCATATGGAGACCCTTGTCAGTTCTGAGTTACTTACTGTGCCACTGGACCCATGAGACTTCCCACCCACTCACCTGTGATCTTACATTTAGTGTGATGGCATGCGTTTTGTGTTTCTGAAGAGGAATTTATAGATTGGTATACAACATATGAGCTACTATTGGACTTATGGACTTGATCTGCACTGGGCTGGGATATTTTCTCAATACTCAACTGCTCCTGTATATGAAACTCTTTCTTGAACACATATGAGTCTCTCTTGATTTGTTTCTCTAGTCTACGTGAACTAACACAGACCTAAACGTAAGCCTAGAACTATGAAGACTATCAGTGAAGTGTCCTGGAATTTCTATTATTCTCAAGGTTTGTTATAATGCACAGTCAAATGTCTTAGGCATAGTCAATAAAACAGAAACAAACGCATTTTTGTCTCCTCTGCTTTCAGCCACGATCCATTTGAAATAAGCAATGATCTACTTTGCTCCATATACTGTTGTGAACCAGGCCTGAACTTCTGGCAGCTGCTTGCCAATGAACTGCTGCAATTGTTAAAGGAAGATCTTCAGAAAAATTGTACTTGCAGGTGACATTAATGGTATTGTTCTATAATTTTAATGTCCCCTAAGATAATCTTCCTTTGGAATGGTTACAAATAGAGATACTTTCACGTTTGTTGACCTATTAAACATGTTTAAAATTCCCTGCCATAGATGAACAAGTACTTCTAGTGCTTCATTGGCCTGTTGAAATATTTCCATTGGTATTCCATCAATTTTTGAGCCTTGTTTGTGGCTGATGCTTTCAGTGCATCTAGAACTCCTTCCTTTAGCACCATTGGCTCTTGCTCATATGCTAATTCCTGAAATGGTGGAACGTGGACATTTTGGTAATTGGTTCTTGTATATTTCTTCTATCTTCTTTTGATCCTTCCTGTATTATTCAGTATTTTTTCATTTGCACCTTGAGGTCTGAATTATTTCTTTAGTTTCTTTGGGTCTGAATGTGTTTGTCCTTATTTGCACATTTTCAGCATTTTACTTTGTCTTCTCAAGTTGCCTTTTGAAATCTGAAAAGACAGTAGGAACCAATTTAATTTATAACAGCATCTTAAAAATGAATACCAATAATAAATTCACCAGGGTCAAAAATTATACAGTAAAACTTATAAAATACTGATTAAAGAGACTAAAATAGAACGAAGTAGAAGGACTTCCTGATTTTAAAACATAGTGTTTTGTGTGGTGATGCCACCAATTTCTTTGGAATGGGAACTACAAAAATATGAATTTCTTCCAATTGATTTTCAGGAGGAAACAGTCCCTGAAAAAGGATTCCATGCT
Organism: Nesogale talazaci; assembly: GCA_004026705.1. NCBI lineage: Eukaryota > Metazoa > Chordata > Mammalia > Afrosoricida > Tenrecidae > Nesogale > Nesogale talazaci. The sequence continues at coordinate 157,810 of PVJH01001367.1, read as the reverse complement.
TCAGAGAATAGAGAATGAATGGGGAGGAAGCAAGACTTCTAGGAGATAGATTCCCATGGTAGCTACAACAACTTGCCGAATCATGACAATTGTGAAGGTGGGTTCCTATTCATAGATGACTCAATATCGCCTCACAACAAAAGCCAACCAATTAGTCAGCTAGCTATCTTCCGAGTGACTTGATGGATCCTGATAGATTGATGGGTGTGTACATCTCATCTTGCAGTGTTGCTTGGGTTTATTGACACAACTCGATTGGTATTCCATCAATTCCCGGTATCTTGTCTTTCTTTAATGCTATCATTGCAGGTGGAACTCACTTTTTCAATACCATAATTTATTGAATGCATGCTAGCTCCTCAAATAGTTCAAAATCCACCAGTTACTTGGGGTTCCGTGTGGATTCTTTCCTATTTTTGATAGTTTCTTTTGTTGTTCAGTGCAAAACAACTTCAAGAACTCCGTGAAAAAAAGTAAAGGTTAGTAGAATGTGTCCACAAACATTTTCAGCCCCTTCGTATTATTTCCATGTGGTTGTTAGCTGCCACCCCATTGGTTCGGACTCATAATTACCCAGCATACCACAGAACAAATTCCTGTCTGGTCCTGTGCAATTATCACCATCATTCTTGTACTTGGAGCCATTGTGTCGATCCATCGCAGGAAGGACATTCTTATAAAATATAATGTCCTTCCCCAAGGTCTGGCCCTCTTGATGACTTGCCCAAAGTACTTAAAGGCTTGCCACCCTAGTTTCTAAGACATATTCTGGGTATATTTCCTCTCACACAAATTCATTTGTTCTTCTGTTAGCCACTATTATATTTTACATTCTCCGTCAACACCCTAATTTAAAACTTTCAGGTTTTTCTGTAGTTTTCTTTATTCATTGTTCAGTTTCCAAATGTACACCACTTGCCTATAAGCTGATCATGAAGATTATTTGTTCCTCAATTTTTGTATTATAGTGGTTTGTATGTTGCTGTGATGCTTGAAGCTATGCATGTGACGTTGATTTCAAATACCAGCAGAGTTACCCATGATGGACAGGGTCTGATGGAGCTTCCAGACTAAGACACTCTAGGAAGAAAGAAGTAGTCTACTACTGAACACTTAGTTACTTAAAACTTAGCAATTAAAATACAGTAAAGAAAACAGGGGGGAGGGAAAGATGTCAGAAGAGCTTCTGAAACTTGCTCTTCACCACAGACTCCCCCAAAACAAACAAAACGAGTGATGAAGTGAAAGATCTGAACCAAAAATTTTAAATGAATGCTAGAGAAGATAAAGTATTATAATGAAATACCCAAAGACCTGGACTTAGAAGATCCAAAGGGAATAACATGGTTGGCATTTTTTGAAAAACTGAAAACACTGAAAGGAAAAGCCAAAATGAAGTTTCCCTTTGCAATATTGAAGGATTTTATGGGCAAATTGTGTGCAGCAACTTAAATCCTCTTAACCCAGGTTGTGGTCACTATTGGACAATAGAACCCAATGTTATAACAAAGAAACAAAATAAATCCAACCTGATATGAATTTTAGATTAATTTTGATGACTGATTTTTAAACACTATTCAATTTTAGTTGAATTTAGTTTAGTTCAGTTTAAGAACTTGAGAGATTACAGGAAAGTTTAGGGGCCAGTGGGTTTATATAAATTGTGGTGGAATAATTTGGGAGATAATGAGAATGGCTGCATAACTTTAAAAATGCAATCAGTATCAATGAACTATATAAAGGTATAAATTTATATTCTTCTGTAAATGTATTTTCATCATAAAAGTGGAATAAAATATGATATTAAAAATCCAGGCATCACAATATCAGGTTCACAGATTTAACCCAGTTGCTTAATCTAACAATGCTGAGGTAGAGTTTGGGCATTTTATATAATTCTAGAGATCTCCAAACATCAACAAAGGCTCTGTATAATTTGTTTTCGGCTATGTTTCTTTAACTTATTTATTTATTAATTTGCTACAAATTTTCTTCTTGAGCGTATTCTGCATGATTGACTCTACACTATTCACTGGGATTACAGGGATGAATAAAATGAACTACTCCCAGTTGGAAGGAGCTCATAGTCTGGTTGAGTAGATGGGTATATGAAAACAAATTTACACTGAGAATATTCAATAGTTTATATCTGCATATTTTCCCTTTGATCTAAAAATTGTGATTTTTCAAGTCTAAAATTGAATATTTCCAAACCCATCATCAAAATTAGTCTCAAGATCATAGTAGCTTGGATTTGTTTTGCTTTCTTTGTGAGAACACTGGATCCAGTTTACCAATAATGAGCACAGTGAGGGCAAAGAGAATATATCCCTTACAAATCAGTCCTTCTGTGTGAGAATTAATATTTTGGGGATGTGACTCAGCACACATGACTTTGGGAGTCTTCGTAGGCCTAATTTAACATAGACTCCTTTTAGCTTCTTATTTTATAGTCATTTCTGAAAGTACACTGATGTACCAAAGCTTGCTCTCATGTGGCTGAGCTTTCCTCTCTAGCGGTCTCTGCCTATCTATCATCTATGTGCCTCTCTTTTACCATATCCTTTAAAAGATTCCATCAATTGAATAAAAGCTGAATGATTGGAAGCACAAATCATGCTGTCGCTGCTATAGGAAACAGAAAAGTACCGACTAAACATAAACTGAGTCTTGATTTGACTTTATCCTTCATATTATCTTTCCTTGGTGGTGAAAATATATAACACACTCAGCTGCTGTCATAAGGGCTATAAGTTTGAATCCACCCATTAGTATCTCAAAAGAAAGTCCTGAGAACCTACTTTTGAAAAATCAGCCACTGAAAGGCCAGTGAAGAAATGATCTACTCTGATATACATGGTCATCCTGAGGCAGAATCAGCTCGACTTGAAGAAATTGGTTTAACGAGTACCTTATTGAAATTACTTATGGAAGCTTACATGTCTACTTCTGGCACTGAGCAGCCACTGGAGCACCTTGTAATATGCTATCATTTTTCAGGGAATTGCTAAGCAATCTCACATAAGTGATATTATCAGTGCGATACCTGTCGAAAGAGACAGAGTTTTAAAAAGGCAGAATTTAAAATATTTTCAAAGTAACCATCATAACTGAAATGGCCTCACCTGCTTATGTCCACTGTGACATGATCTATTGGCTCATCTGCTCAGAAAGAAAACTAAACTTGCAGCCTCTGCCACTGCCCTTTTGACATTTCACAGCCCCCACTGCTCCTTTTTCTTCTCTCCTTTCATAATATCTAATTTGCCATTTATGCTGAGCACAGTGTTGTCCTTGGGAAAGAAAGCACATGCCCAAGGAACCTTCTTTGAAATAGTTCTTTAAAAGATTCAGCTCTAACATATATTAGTTATTTCCTCCAAAAATGTTCAAAGTGAGTCCCTTTGGGGGTGCTTGTCAATGTTATGTGCATCTATTTTTAAAAGGCATTCAAGATCAACTAAAAATTAAGTGTCATCTTGTGTCAGTGTTAGGTTCTAATTTTCATGCACAACTGAAGAAGCCCTCGGATGATCAGAAAGGCCCTGGGACTATGTGAATGGAGGGATTTCTAGGCTCCATAGAAAGATCTGTATGTAGAATTGTGGTGCTTACTTTTTTGCCCATTAGCTCTTGTCTCAACCCAACTACTGCAATTCAAGGAAGGTACAGGCAGAGAACATTGTTGTTATTATTAACAATTATTGAATTGACTCCAACTCATGTTGGTTCCAACTCATGCCAACCCTGCCCCCCCATGATGATCCTAACCCACGAAGAATGAAATAAAATGCTGCTGAGTTCTGTGTCATCTCAATGATGGGTTCAGGATGGGGCCATTATAATCCAGAGGATTTTCACTGACAGATTTTTTGAAATAAATTGCCAGACCTTTCATTGTAATGCATCTAAGTCTAAAAAAATTCCACTGAAACTTGTTCAGCACCATAGCAATATGCAAAAATTCAAGTAAGTCCGGATCTGTCTCAAAGAAAGAGGGAATTCTACCATGGAATTACATTGCACCTATTGGAGGATATTGCTCATTTCCAATTATGTAGCTAGGGAGGGAATAAGGGGAGCTTAGTTTGATCTTCCTTAGTGTTTTCTCTGAGTAAATAAATACCCAAACCCCAAAGCTGCTAAGTGAACAGAAAACAATCAACTTGAAAGAAGAGAATCTTACAAATAGGAATGATCCATGGGTGAGGTAATCAGTTGAAGTGAATAGACATCTGATACTCAAAGTTTTAGTACTACAGAAATGGGATTATGGATCAGTGAATAAAATTAACACTAGTAGTGTTTATAACTTCATAGTGTGTGTTTGGGGTGTTAAATGGGGCTGGATACCTTGCTTTTAAAACTCTAGCTTATCTATTGTTCCATAACACAGATGCATATTTTATCTGCATGACTTTAGACCAAAATATCCTTCAACTTCAGTGGTCCCAACTTTCCTTGACCATTTCAGTTCATTATGCCCACTATAAGATTCAGTAAGCTTCTTGCTTGCATAAATACTGCCTTTTATTATGATGATTTGGTATTTTATACACATGTCCATTTTCCAAAATATTTTTAAATTCCATAAAAGACCATAGAGTCAGTGGTATACCACAAGAACCCACTGCTGTCAAATTGACTGTGACACATGGCAACCATAGAGGACAGACTAGAATTGCTTCTTAGGGTTCCTCAGAATGCAAGTATTTTAATGTCTTTTAACTTTTTACTTGTGAATTCAAGGTTGATTTATGTTTTAGACCAAAATTTCAAATCTTTAAGGAAGAAAATTATCTCATATTTCCCCATGAAATGGCTAACGGGTATGAACTGCTGACATTGTGGTTAGAAGACCAATGCTCAATCCACTAAACTATCAAGGGTAGGTACCCTATGTTATGATCTTATTTATTCTTAAAGTACAAAACACAGTGCAGTGCAGCGCACATATTAAATGAAAAAAAAACATTGAGTTGATTCTGACTCACAATTACCCTAAGGACAGCAGAGTACTGTCCTTGTGAATTTCTGGGGCTATAATTCTATATAAGAATAGAGTCTCATCTTCTCCCGTGCTCGCACATAGTAGATGCTCAATAAATGAAAGCTGAACAGATAAGTCATAAAGCATATTTAAGAATACCAGGACTACTTTAAACTTCAAAGGAGTTCTTAAAATACTTCCAATATATATGTTATACTTCGTTGTGTATTATCACCTAAATGATCACATTCATCTTATTTTCATGAACCAAGATGCCTAGTCCCTAAGGATTTTGTTATAGATGGATTGATTCCCAAATGCCCTTTGGGCAATAAAGGAGCTTCTCATTCATTATCCAATACAGGAGGCATTTTTAATCAATGATATATAGATCACTGCATGGTATGCAGTAAGAAAACAAATCCAAACCCACTGATATCCAGTCAATTGTCACGTACTGTGATTCTATAAGACAGGATAGAATTGTCCCATAGCTGTGCAAGGTAATAATATTACATAAGGAGGCTGCCACCCTTTTCTTCCATGGAGCAGCTAGTGGGCTTAAACCACGGATCTTTTGGTTTGCAGCAGAGATGTGACTATATAAACAGCGGAGCTACATATAGGCACATTAAAAAATAAAAGAGACCAAAAAACACTGCCATCGAGTCAATGATGACTCCTATCTATAGGACAGGGAAGAACTGCCCCTGTGGCTTTCTGAGATCATAACTTTTCATAAGAGTAGAAAACCTTGTCTTTCTCCTGCACAAGGAGCAGTTTTGAACTGTTGACATTGAGGATCACAGCCCATCCCATAATGACTATGCCACCATCTTATAGGGATATAGGTGTGTGGATATATAATTCCCAATTTTAAAAACCATGAAGAGTAACAAATAGGCAGCACATCAATATTTAATCAAAATTTAATTACAATTTCTTGGGTACATGGCTATAAATAATAAAGATCCATAAGAGGCACATTAACAGGGAGAAGAGGGGACCTATCCTGCCAGGTTTGATAGAATGAGTGTCATTAGAGAGTTTAATCTTGGCCAATGAGTTTGAATGGGTCCAATCCTAGGGTATACTACAATTTCTTGGTGAAGGCCAGAACAAAATCTGAACATATTGAATAAACTGAATTTCCTGAATATATTTGAGACAAACTTACATTTGAGTTATATCCCCAGAATTTGTGATATCAACAAACAGTTTTTGAAGCCTACAATTGAGAGAAAATTTAGAAGGAGACTCACTCTGAAAATCAAGAGTCTACTAACCAAAGGCGATAGATGAAAGAGCTATAGTCACCATCAGGAAAGGAAATCCATTCAAAAGACATGAGAATATATTTATTTGGTGTAATTTATTAAGTACAGTATATGGTTGCAACTATACCCTATAACTATGCCTTCTTCCAATAAACTGTGCCTCAAAACTATATGCTTAAGTAAATTTACAAGGGAATGCATTATAACACAGCCCAGTCAAAGAAACACAAAATTTTATTGGTGTCCTGGTTTCCAGGCCTTTTCTTGGGGATATTTGCAGTGATGATTCAGAAAATTACATTGGCTAGGCAGCATCAGTTCTAGCTTCTTAGATATGTTGTTCCTCTATATTTTCAGCTACCAAGGTATAGCAACTTGCTGATTTATTATCCATGTTTTAAATATGAGAAAATTTCAAATCCAAAAATTAAAGAATATAAAGAAGGTAAGAGATATTTGAAAATGAATTAGGTATCAAAGACTAAAGAAAACTGTATATGGAGCTATGGTGGCTAGTGTCCTACACTTTGAGGTGCCAATCATAAGTTCCGCGGTTCAAATCCACTGGTCTCTCTGCAGTCTTTAAAAGATTTAAAGGTTTGGAAACCCAAAAGGACAGTTCTTCTCCGTTTTATAGGGTCACTATGAGTTAGACTCAATGAGCTCACATGATTTTTCTGTAAGGTTTATGAGGTAAGCAATATATACTGAGACTAAAAGTTGGATACTGCAAAACCAGAATACAGATTGAGAAGAGTGGAAAAGAAAATTGAAAGCGTACACATATGGAAGGTGTGAGGGTGATTCAGAGTGTTGAAAATGTTAGATTTCAAAGCAATTTTCATAAAACATTTTGAAGATCTAAATTGTCCTTCAAATTATGCAGCAAATATTTAAGAATACATCTTACCATACAGAAGTCGGTGTATAAATCATGTCAATGTTACAGAGGTAAGGTTATCTCCAAACTTCTTTACAAGAAATAGTAGTCACTTTAAAGAATTTCTATGCACTATTGAAGAAGCTATGCCATCTTCTAGCAAGGCAGGAACACTTTAATTTAAATAAAGGAGTTTTAACTCTGAGATAATCATTTGGAGTGTCAAAACATTCAAATCTTTGTTTATTGTACCATACTCACTACCAACCAGTAAATAATGGCTCATCACAACCTTTCAGGACAGACTAGAATGTCTTCTGTGGCTTTCCAAGGTCATAAATCTTCAGGGGAACAGAAAAGTCTCATCTTTCTCTTGCAGAGAAACTGGTAAGCTATAATATGTAATGTTGTGGTCAGCAGTCAAACACATAACCCAGTATGCCATCAGGGCTCCATATTTATTGTACAATAACTCATTTCCAGTCTCCTTTTAAAATAACAAATGGAAAAAAAAAAGAAAAAAGATAACAAATGAACTTCCTGCTATCGAGTTTCTAAAAATATATCGTAATACTTGGGGGAAATTCCAAGTTCATATGATTTGTACTGTTCAAATATATATTTGGACCATAGTACACCATGTGAAATATAACTTGACCAAAATATTTAGTATGACACAAACTATTTTAAATAACGCCAGCATACATTTCCTGTATCTAAGCTTAGCTAACACCACATTAAATTATACTGAAGAATGATATGTGGTGTATGTTCTGTATCTCAAAACTAGAGCTGATAGGTGAAGACTGGTGCCTTTTTGGAACTAGCCAATCAAATATACTCAGAAACAAATCTAACACATGAAGCATCAAAATATGTATTGGTCAGCATGATCACCCGTTTCTCAGTGTGTATCTCTTATCGTATAGCTGCTTAAATGAGTGAATGAATTGTTTTAGTCCATGCTAACACATGGCAAATAATCTGCCTGTGAATCAAGAAAAGTCTTCCTTGCTGAAATGTAGAAAGTGTAAAAAATTCTTCCCATAAACCATCTTTACATTACCCTCATAAAGAACAAAAAGCTGCTAATTTGAAATGTTTTTCTCATTTACCACATACTCATTCAAACATTTTTACTCATTTTCATGCCTGAAGTATGCCTAGAAATAAAGTATTCTGGGTTCTCAGCTAAAGGAAATTCAGAAATAGAGACGATGGTGAATATTAGGAGAAGGTCTGGAGTACAGAAGGGGACTAACTTGGTTCTAAAGGAAACCCCTCTTCTGGATCATTGGTTCCTGTGCACTGAATGATGGATGAAAACCCATCTAGAAGCTAAGACAGTGTTTCTCCAAGTACTTTCCCAGTTTCTTTGAAAATAACTTTTTATTTAAATTTCTCCCATTTTTCTTCATTACTGTGAAACATAAGATACAAAGAGCAAATTAATAAACAGAACTGTAACTTCTGAGAGCTGAAATTTTATGAGATTGTGCCATTTGGGGGCTCTTATAAGGTTTTTGCCATTGATAGGATGAAAACCTACCACACTTCTTTTCCTTGTTAATGGATACTTCTATTTTTTATTATGGTTTGGCTGAAATTTTTCAGAGCAAATGGTTTTTCATTCAACAGTTCATACATGTTTTAATTTGTGACAACAATTGTAGTCCCTACGATGTAATAGTATTTTTCATATGTCATCCCTCTGTTTACCACTTCCCTTCTAATTTCCTATCCCTTCCAGTCTTCTGAGATTTATACCTGGGCAAACGATGACCCTTTTGGTCTTATAGGGTTGATGGTTCTAAAAGGTATATATCTATCAGGTATTACTGTTCATTTTGAAGATCCATCTATTGCTTGACTCAAAGTTGATCCATGGAGGTAGTGGGGGTGGAGTGAGATCAGTTCCGGGCTTGAGGAATGTTTAAGGACCATTGCTTCCGTGATGCCAATAGTCTCCATAAGAGCTACACGTCTGGTCTTTTGTTGTAGTTGTCATTTTTATTTAATTTATTATTTATTATTTTCTTTTACTTTATTTTTAATTGCAAGTTAATGCATGCTTCATATCCCAATAGCCCATAGCCCGATCAAATCAAGTACTATTGTGCAATTGCTACCACAATAATTTCAAAACACTTTTTTTTCCTTCCTGAACTTTTTGACATTGTCTCCCTTTTACCACTCACCACCACTCACTCACCACCACTGCCCCAAGAAACCCTTATTCTATTTGGTGTCCCTATAGATTCATCAATCCTAGAATTCATACTCATGCTGAAAAACAGAAAAGCATATGAAACAAACTCAAGAGGGTGCTCCTTTATATTATATTTTATTTTTATTTGACAAATTTCTCCCACTTTATATAGGACCTTCTATTATGATCCCTTTCACACCTGTTAGAGGTAGTAGTCAGAAATCATCTAGTTCTTCAAGTCACAAAGTTGAGGAAACTGGTTCTTGTGATCTTTTAGTTCTTTATCCTCTTTGTCCTCATGTCCTTCATTTTCTTCACTCTTCTTTGTTCTAAAGTGTGAGAGACCAATAGTTGCACCTAGAAGCTTTTATGAGCCCAGTAATTACTCATCAAAATAGAATGTAGAGCATTTTTTCACTGTTATAGCAATTAACTTTAGTGTCTCCAAAGAATACTGCATCCATTTACCATAGCATAGGCCACAGAGAAATTGGAACTCTCATGGTGCAGTGGTTACATGTTGCTAACCGCAAGGTCACAGATTAAAACCACCAGTTGCTCCATGGAAGAAAGACAAGGTTTTCTAACTCCAAGAAGAGTTATAGCTTCAGAAAAACACAAAATTGTTTTATCCTGTCACCCTTTCCTACAGACTCACTATATGTTGGAATTGACTTGTGGCAGTGAGTTTGTGTGTGTGATATCAATGTGTCAGTGTGTGTGTGTGTGATATCAATGATATTATTATGCTACTTGAGCATTCTTTTTGAGCACATTTCTTTGGAATGGGCACAAGTATGAAATATCTTCCAGTCAGTTGGCCAGGTCAACAATGGTTCCAGCAACACATTGACAGAAGTTCAGGCGAGATTCAGAAGAGGACATGAAACAAGAGAGGTCATTGCTCAGGTTAGAGGGATCTTGGCTCAAAGTAGAGAATGCCAGTAAAATGTTTACATATGCTTCATTGACTATGAAAAATGCATATGACTGTGAATTATAATAAACTGGATAACCCTGCCAAGAATGGGAATTCACAGAACACTTCAGTGAGCTCCCATAGAACTCGTACATAGATTATTGTTCAATTGTTCAAACAGAACAAGGGAATACTGCATGATTTAAAATCAAGATAAGTGTGAATCAGGGTTGTTTCTACTCACTGTACTTTTTCAACCTATATGTTGAGCAATTCATCAGAGAAGCCTAATTATATGAGCAAAGTAGAGCATCAGTATTGGAGGAAATCTTATTAACAATCTGTGGTATACAGATGACATACTGTTGCTTGCTGTAAGAGAAGAGGAATCAAGCACTTGCTGATGAAGGTCAAGGGTCGTAGCCTTCAGTACAGATGACAATTCCAAAATCCTCACAACTGGATCAATAGGTAACATCATGATAAATGGAGAAAGGGTTGAAGTTGCCAAGGATTTTGCCTTACTTGGATCCATAACATAGCTCATGGAAACAGCAAAAGACACAAAAGACACATTGCATTAGGTAAATGTGCCGCACAAGACCCTCTTAGATTATTGAAGAACGAGTATGTTATTTTGAAGACAAAGGTGTGCCTATCCCAAGTCTGGTGTTCTCTATTGCCTCGTATGTGTGTGAAAGTTGGATATTGAATAAGGAATGCCATAGAAATATAGATGCCTGAGTATTTGGTGCCAGAGAAGGATTTTGAAAGTACAATGGACTGCTACAAGGACAATCTGAACTGTATTGGAAGAAGTTTTCCTTACAGGCAAAATTTGTCTTATGTACTTTGAATATAATCAGGAGACATCACCCCCTGAATAAGTGCATTATGTTAGGTAAAGTGGAAGACAGTAAACTAGATGAGTTGTCACAGTGGCTGAAATAATGGGCTCATGAATATAGGAACCATTGGGAGGAAGTCACAGGGCCATGCAGTGTTTTATTCTGTTGTGCAAGGGGTTGCGATGGGTTGGAACCAATTTGATGGCACCTAAGAACAACAACCACAACAAATGCCCCCAAGAATAGAGTCCTGAGACTATAGACCAGGCCTAGAGAATCATTCCACAAAGTGCTTACTTAAGACCAAGAAGTATTTTTAATGGATTGTGAGATCATTTCCTTCTTTCTTAGAAATGCTTTGCTTATTTTAGTTTTCTTTACTTTTCATATAAAGGTGATGCTCAGTAGTTTCATTTCTCTAATGCATGATCCTGGAATTTGGATTGGAGTTTCAAAATATCTGTAAATCACTTTAGGTCAGTGCAACGCTTTAATATGCTGTGGTGACAACCCAATCATAAAATTATTTCCAGGGTCTGAGCCCTGGTGGAGTAGTGGTTGAGTGAGGGACTGCGGCCCACTGACTTGGTGGTTCAAATCCAGCAGCAGCTCTCCAGGAACAAGGCTGGGCTTCCCACTCCCGCCAAAGGGCAGTGATGCCCTTCCCCCCAAAAGTATTTCCGTCGCTACTTCATAACTTTATTTTTGCTACTGTTATGAATCGAGTGACCCCAAAAGGGTCGAGACCCACAGGTTGTGAACCGCTGCTTTAGGTAGCATTGATATTTTGACAATGTTAAGTTTTCCTATCTATAAGCATGGTACAGTCTTCCATTTTTGTATCTTTTGTTTGGTTTCAATGTCTTTCCATTGAAAATCACTTTCCCGTTGATTTTGTGTGAATTCCCTTATTATGTTGAGAAATATCACATCTACTCCTATTTTGCTGAATAGTTTTACCAAGAATTTGTGCTAAGTTTAATCAAATTCTTTTAGTGCATCAATTTTTATTATAGTGCAGTTTATTTTGTCTCATTTATATAGTATATTAGGTGGATTTTGTTTCTAATTTTGCACTCTTTTTCCATGCCTAGCATAAATTTCACTTGGTCGTGATGATTTGTCTTGTCCTTGTTGATATGTTGCTAGAATTTATTGGCTAGGATTATGTTGATAATTTTTGCCTCAATGCCCATGAATGATACCCATCTATAATTTTGTTTATAGTAGTGCTTTTGCCTGATTTAGGTATCAGGATTATGCCTGCCTCATTGAATGACTTAAGGAGTGTGCCACTTTATTTTATGTTCTGAAATAGTTTCAGAAAAAACGATGCCTATTCTTCTCTATTTTTTTATAATTCACCAATGATGTCACAATAATCTCAACTTCTCTGCTAGATTTGATCATTTGTTACAATGGTCACACTGAATTTATCGACCATACTCGAAATTTAAGTACTTATTATGGAAGTATCAGATTATAATTTGGGATCAGGATAAACTTGAAGGTAACAAGATACAATGAAGGAGACAGGCAGTCATCAACCAAGATATCTTCTAACCAAGACAGTCATCCCTCAGCTTCTATTGCCACCAGGACCTTCCAATCAAGGCTGACCTTTTTCCTGCCTTTTCCCAGGAAGTATTACAATTCTTTCGTTCTTATAATACGTGTCCAGAATCACTCCATTTTGCCAAGAAATTTTCTATCTGAAGCTACTCTCTGAATCAATTGGTCAGCAAGCCCATTGCAGCCACCTTGTTCGTTGGGTCTGAAAGTCCACCATACCATCTCAGTCTGGTTTCCTGGTTCTTACTGCTCATGCCACATTGCACGATCTTGTACCATCTCACACTCTCTCAAGTGTTACAGCTCTTTGTCTCTCCTGGGTCTAGTTGATTCTCTTTGAGGAAACATTTGGTCCAAAGAATGAGCTCTGTACTTTTTCTTTTTTCTGGATGGAAGTGAACCACTTTAGAATTGACTTTTTAAAGTTTAGCAGGACTGTGAAAATGACCAATCTAAGCAGGCACATCTTTCTAGTTTGCATTGCAATTAGGAGGGATTTTAGACTTTACTTGCAAAATCTCAGCTAATTATTTTTTTGGTGTCATAAAACCATGGTCATAAAGGTGACATAAAGAGAAATACATTGCCTGACAGTTTTTGTGTATTTTTTACATGAATGAACATTTTTTTTTCAAATTGGGAGATACAATTTTATTCTTCTTAATGACTGAATGGTATTCCACAATAGGAATTCTCCCTTATGTAAACTTTATTCTATATATATTTAGAACTTTTCCCATTTTTATTACCAAAATGTTATATTAATGATCTTGAATGTATGCATGGTTATTTCTATTGAAATGATTATTAAATCCTTTTTGTCAAAAACATCACATGTATATGCACTGTCTAGACGTGTTCTGTTTATCCCTCTGGTGTACTGTCCTTTTTATTTTTCAGGGAACTGAACCATATTGACTGTCACCATTGCTTTGCTTGTTCTTCCATGTTCTGTTTGGGTTTTACTATTGGAAGACTGGCTAGAGATCGGAGGGAGAGAGTGAAGTGGGGGTTTTGCTTCTCTGAACATCATCTTTGCCAGCACTATAGGTTGGCTGCATCTTTGTGAAAAAAAAGGCTTCAACTCTTAAAGGCCAGCCACATCCACATATCTCACAATTCTGATAGCCACTTGCTACTCTCTCTTCCTTAGTCCTAAGGTAAAAGTACTTTGGCCAGCCTCAAATACTACCTATTCCTTGCTAGTTTCTCTAAACCCTTTATTATTTGATCTTAGTTGCCCAGTCAAAATGTATCATATGTTTTTTACTATGACTCATTGATGTTATACATTTAAAATTTTAATACATATCACTCAGTTGTCTCCTAAAAAGGTTGTAGCCATTTGCCTTCCTAGAGATACTTTGTGAAGGTGTCCAACTAACCCACTTATTCCATACTGCTTAGGAGGTACTATTAAAAGTTTAACAGATGTTTTGCATAGCAATGGTATACACAACAATGGTTAAATTGGCATGACGGATGAAAGGTAAGTGCTGCTTAAGTATCATTAACAAACAATTCTTGACCTGACCAAGAATATTCAGGAAAAATCTCTGTGTGACATTTTCTTTGAATTGCAGGTACTTTCTTCACAGTGCAGTAAGTATGCCATCCTTAATTCTTGGCAGACTCAGGCAAAATTTGTTAAATAGACCTTTTTGTCAAAAAAGGGAGCCTTTCTCTTAGGATACTTGCTGATTTAAAGAATTGTCATGTAATAGCTTCCACAGAAGCAGTATCTGTTTCATGGGTATTGCTCAGAGTCCTAAAAATGTAGCAAACCGTGATTGGGCCTAAGAAAACTCTTAGGATTTGGTCTTCTCACCAAGTATGCTTCCTATTTCATGTTCCACCATCAGGCTCGTCAAGGGTTTCATTCAACAGTAAGTATTTAATAATTCTTCATAGCTAGTCTATTACAAGTCTGTCATTTTGTAATACTGTAGTGGTTTTCATGTTGGTTTGATGCTGGAGGCTATGCCACAGCACTGTAAATATCAGAAGGGTCATCCACAGTGAATAAGTATCAGCAGATAGATTAGATATCAGTCTATGATAGAAAAGGAAAAGTTACAGGGTAGTCAATTTCTGAGAAATTAGTCCCTTGAAAGCTTAAGAATACCAGTGAAAAATATAGTTGAATATAGTTCCAGATGATGAGCCTCTCAAGTTAGAAGGCACTCAAAATAAACTGAGAAAGATGCTTCCTTAATGATGTGGATGGAGAAAAGTTTTAGGATCATCATTTGCTGATGAGGCAAGACTCAAAATTAGAACAACTGTAAATATCTATTAATAAACATAATATGGAATTCACAAAGTATGAATCCAGGAAAATAAAAAATAAAAGTAAATGCATAAAGATCAATATCCTATGTATTAGTAAGTGGAAATGGATAGATTGGTATTGGCCATTTTGAATATGACAATTATATGGTATATGGAGAATAATAAATGAAAAGAAATGCTACTTAATTCATCATCAAAAAGAACATTTTAAGATCTTTCCTGAATATCAGATTGTCAGTGATATGTTGATGTCCATTTTCCTACAAAGACCAGTTAACATATCTATTATCCAAATTTTCATACGAGGCACTTAACTACAAGAAAAACTTGGACATTTTCACCAACTTCTGTCATATGAATTAATCAGAAATGCAATTAAGATGCACTGCTGGTAGTTGGAAAATTTGACCTTGGGAATAGATATGATGTGAGAGATTGTAAGATAAAAATCCCAAAGATCAATGACTTACTCAATGCAAACACAACATAAACAGCAACTGTAAGCAGAAGTCCTAGTCGTAGAGCAGGTTATGTTATGGGCTGCTAACCTCAAGGTCAGCTTGAATCAATCAGCTACTTTGAAGGAGAAATATGAGGCTTTCTTTCTTAAAGAGTTACATTCTTCAAAATTCATCAGGGCAATTCTTCCCTGTCCTGTGGGCTTGCTGTGATTTGGAATCAAATTGATGACAGTGAATATATTTTTTGTGTATAAACATAAAACATTTTGATTGAGATACCCAGAAATCAAACTGACTATTTCAGTGGAAAGGGATTATGCAGAAACTCAATATCATCAATCAGAACACAACCAAGGGTAGATTGTAACAGGCCATCAATTGAAATTAAAAAAAAAACAACATAAACAAATTCAAAAGACTCAAAATAGGACCTTGAGTATACGCTACCTGATTTTATAGACTATATCATGAATATATTTGTTCCACAGAGCACTAATGACTGAAGACCAATTTTGGGATGATATTAAGAACATCATGTATGCCACTCACTTTCCCAATATGATTGCTGAAGACAAAATGTATGCATAAGAAAATGTGATGAAGAAAGTTGATGGTTTCCGGCTATTAAAAGTTACAGTGTCTGAGGACTTAAAAGGTTTGAAGTTAAACAAACAAGCAATCAAGTAGGAGGGGAAGCTCATATGGGAGAAGCACACCAGCCTGTGTGATTATGAGATGTCAACGGGAAGGGGTTCCAGAAGTACAAAAATAAACAATCAAATTGATGGGAAGGGGGTGTGGATGTAGTGGATACCCAAAAGCCACCTGTAAGATAATTGAACCATCCCTCTCAGAAAGGTCACACAGAAAGGATGATTAATATAGGGAGCAATATAGCACTGATGAAACTACAACTATCCACTAGTTCTTTAATATTTCCTCCTCTTACTATCATGGTCTTTGTTTTATGTCATTAGTTTTATAAGGCCTGTATATGTTCATTCCTATAATTCAGAGAATTTGATACATGAAAGCCAAAATAGCTAGTCCTTCTGAACTCAGGGGAGTAATGATTCCCTGCGTGTATGGGAAAAGGAGTGGGAGTGGGAGGATCTGATCATTATGATGACTGTGTAACCCTACTCAAGAGGAATGAATAACAGAATTGCAGATGAACAGATATATTGAATGATATACAACAATGATAATAATATAATAAGGTTTCCTGGGGGGAAGCATGTGGGAGTGAGGGGATAAATGGGAACTGATATCGAAGAATTCAAGAAGAAAGGAAATGTTTTTAAAACTTATGGTGGTAGTAATTGTAAAATGGTGCTTGTTTTAAGGAATTATGGATTTTATACCTGTAAGAACTCCCAATAATATAATTAATTTTAAAATAGAACATCATACATGAAAAAGGTGAAAGGTTATTGATAAAGCAGGAAAGAAAAAGTAAAATGTATGTGATTCTGAAACCTGTTTTATAAAATAGATTGGCTAAAGTGAATGAGAGAAATTAAGTAAAAGAGCTAAACAGAAATGTTCAAAGGGCAGCTTGAGATGACAAGTAAAGTACACAATAAAATGTGCAATTACCTGAAGTTAGAAAAACAAAAGAGAAGATCATTCTCATAATTTCTTACTGACAGGATTGAAGAAAATTTCAAATTGAAATTTTGAAGGATTCCATAGGTAACATATTGAATAACATAGGAAGCATCACAGAAAATGCAAAGAATGCACATAATCAAGGTATTAAATTGGATTAGTCAATGTTGAATGATAAAGAACCAAAGGTACTGAAGGAAGATGCCCCAAATGTCTTCGATATGGATTAAACATCAACAAAAAGAAAATAAAAAATGCAACTAGATCTATAGTCACCATCATGATAAACAGAGAAACAATTGAAGTTGTCAAGGATTTAATCTTACTTGGACCAAGATCGATGCCCAGAAAAGTCCAATATCCACTGCCCTTGAGTCAATTCCAAATCATAGAGACCGTATAGTGCAGGGTTGAACTATTCTGCTGAACATTAACAAGACAGTAAATCTCGCTGAAGCAGAAAGCCTCATCCTTCTCCTGGAAAGCAGCTGGTGGGACAGAACTGCTGATCTTCTGTGCACTCATGCCACCAGGGCTTCATCATGGGGAAGAAGCAGCCAGGAAACAAAAAGTCTAACGCATTTAGCAAATCTGCTGCAAAACAATTACTCAAAGTGCTAAAAATCAAAAACATCACTTTGAAAACTAAAGTGTGCCTGACTCAAACACGGTATTTTCCATCCCTTCATATACTCATGAAACCTGGATAATGAGTGAGACTGAAAATAATTGATGCCTTTAAATTATGGTACTGGTGAGGAATATTGAGTATTTCATGGACTTTCCAAAAAAAAAGAACAAATCTATCATGGAAGAAGTATAATTTGAATGCTCCTTAGAAGTTAGGATGATGAAAATTTTCCAGGAGGCCAAATTTTGCCTCAAGTACTTTGAAGATATTTGCTGAGGGGACTAGTCACCTAGTCCTTGCAGCAGGAAGGACTTTATGCTTGACAAAGTAGAGGGTCAATGAAAAAGAGGACCCCTCTCAATGGGATAGATTGGCACAATGGTTCCAAAATGGACTCAAATGTAGCAATTGTGAGGATGCTGCAAAAGTTAGAAAAACATTTTAGGTGGTTGTGTTGTGCTGTTCTGTCGCTATGTTCTGGAACTGACTTAGCAACATCAAACAAAATTGCTGGTGGTTACAAATTACACTGTGAAGTTTAAAACACAATTCAGGATGAAACATTCTCTAAGATTTTGTTGGGCTTACTAAAGATGTTAACAAGAGGCTGAGCCCCGGTGGAGTAGTGGTTGTGCGCGGGACTGCGGCCCACTGGGATGGAGGTTCAAATCCAGCAGCAAGGCTGGGCCTCCTACTCCCACCACCAGTGGGCAGTGAGGCTCACACACACACACACACACACACACACACACAAAGATGTTAGCAAGAGAATGTCTCAAGGACTCTGCACTTGCAGCCATTTAATCTGAATATTTTAAACTCAAGGTTCTGCCCTTAGCCTTGTAAGACAGAATTATCTCTCATTTTCTACTTAAGAGGAATCTAGAGTACAGAATCCTGGCATCTTGCCTTCCTTGTTAAATTTGCACAATTATAAATTTTCTACATTGCCTTTGCACTCTCTGTGATAGCGAAGGTTTTGTATCTACTTGGATAGGCCAGGATTCTCAGTGGTTTGGAACTTAAGACCTAGCAATCCTTTCATCATAAGATATAGCTTAATGTAATCATAGAGGGTACTGTATTCTTCTAATATCCGTGGACAGTGTAGAGAAACTTACATGCTTCCAGGTCTAGATCCTGCATCTGGTTTGTCTTCTGACCTCCATTTTTCTGGACAGCCAGCATCTTGTCCTATCACTTGCTGATTCTAAAATTCAACTGTACCTTCCCCTCTTACCTGCCAACCTTGGATTCATTCATTTCTGACCTGCTAATATTGGGTTCAGCAGGTCTGTCCCACCACTACTTGAGATAGGAGAATCCTGAAGCCACAGTGTAGGAACTTGTCTGCCTCAACAAGTGTGTGAGTCATTATCTTGATATAAACACACACACTCACATAAAAGTCACTGGTTTTATTTCTCTTGATAACTCATCCTTACATTGTCAGAAAATGATCACTTATTCTTATACTACAGTGGTCGGCAACCTGCAGCTCACGAGCCATATGTGGCTCTTTCACTGTGAACATGAGGCTCTGAAGTAACATTGAAAACATTTGAAGGTTATTATTTCAGATCAGGGTGATTTCATTTGTTTGGAAAAACATATTTAAGGCTCTTGAGTGATTTTGAAGCTGTTAGAAGGAATGCAATTGACTTTTTGGTCTCAAGAGAGTGCCAACCCCTGCTCTAGTGTATTACAGTCACCTACTATTTATATGAATATTTCGCTGTCACTTAGAGAATTTTTAACCAGCTTACTAGAAGAAATCTCTATAAAAATTTTCAATTAGAGTATTGCCTTATTCACTTTTCCCCTGTGTTTAAAAAGCTTTTAAAGGAGGATAATGTCCAGCCTTTGGTTTCCAAAAGAAAAACATTTGTCACTTAGGTGTTGAAATAGCCTCAATTTCCCACCTTCTTTGTAAGGCAATAGTGATGTGTCAAGTAGCTTGTTTACTTAAGGTAAAGTGGCAGATCTTATCACCATAATACAGTGGTCCCAGTTTCATTTATAATGATGACATTATTGACCTCTACAAAGAGTCTTGAATTGTTTTTTCCCCTAATTGGGCCAAGGTATCCAATCTTTAGTTCACACTTCCACGTGCATAAAAGTCAGCAAGATTGATGACTGGGGTCACAGAAGCTATGAAAAATCCTCTACTGGGTTAAGCCTTATAAGATGTAGATAGGAGTAATAGCAGCATTAACATCAAAAGCTGTATCCCTTCAGGGAGAATCGTGTGAATCAAGATCACGCAAAGGCGGATCACTTGAGAAAGGGTCAGACAGTGCTCTGCTCTATAACATTTTGATCAATTCTGACATGAGCCACACCTCCCCCAAGACTCTCAATATCTCTTCAGAGTTTGACAATCCATTGCCACATGTATTCAGAGACCATATGCTGAGTTAATTAATTATTAAGGAACAGAATAAACTCCAGATCAAGGTCAACAGGCCACAACTTAGAAACCATAACAAGAGGAATTTAGGCAAGTCTTCCTTCTTGAATGTAGTACAGCAATGTCAGTGCCTCACCATCTTGCAGGCATCCTCTTGGTCCCATGAAGGCAGATTCCACACAACTTCTTAGGACAGGCTTCTCTGGCTTCCTCTATAAAGGTTCCTCAAGAGTCTGCCATCTGTCACCTCTGGCTTTGCCTCTGGGCTCCTTTAGGCCTCTCATATCTTCAGGGTTCCAGCCCTTGACTCATGTTACAGCTCTTTTGGGAGGTTGCTTGACTCCGATAGTCCTTCCATGTCTTCTTTCTGCCTTCTGCTTCTTCCAGCTACTTCTCTTATTATTTATTTCTGTCTGCTGACCCTTGTGGGGCTGACTCCTTGAGTACACAATCTTCATGTCAAATTCAAGGCATGGGACTTCCACTAGGACCATGAATTGACAAATCCCCTCTCAGTATACCAAAGACACTTGATTTGCTTATTAGGCAGAACTGAGCTATAACTCACCTTATTTGCATAATCTTTTGAGTAATCCCTCCAAGGAGTATTCTAATCACAGGGCAGGCTGCAGCTCAAGGGCCAGACAAAAAGGCAAGCTGTTTACAACTTGTCCAGGAAGTGTCGATCAGCTTGACATAAGTAACAGAAACCCTCCTGTTAAAACTGGGACAAAAGTGACACCTCAGGACTTGGCAGGGAAAAATCCTTCCAGCTGATTTTCCAAAGGAACAAGACAAAAGGCAGCATAAAAATACTAATTTCGCAGCACCTGTGGTGCCCTCCATAATTACTAGCATTTATTGAGCTCAACGCTGTTAGGCATTGCAGGCATTGTTCCCTTGAATGCGCACACACTATTAAGAGGTCAAGGCTCTCACTTGTTACTGTTGCTTGTTGCCATAGAGTCCATTTCAACTCATGAAGCCCCCCAGGTTTGCAGAGTAGAACTGCTCAGCAGGGCTTACAAGCCTGTGACTTTCGGAAATCAGATCACTAGATCTGTCTTCTGAGGTACTTCTGAGTGGGTTTGAAAGGCAACCTTTTTTGGTCAGGTGCCTAGCGTGACCTCAGTGTTACTTCTCAATTCAGACTAGATTGGAGCGTATACACAGGTATAGAAAGGGATGGGAGTTCACGACACACAGAATCCAGAAACAGGCATGGGAATAGTGATCCCAGAAGGGTAGGGAGAAGAGGGGGAAAGGAAGGAAGACTGTAGGTACACATAGCAATGACCAACATAACCATGCACCCCTCTACGTGAGAAGAGCACCAGAAAAAATGGGGGGAGGAAGACAGTCATTGGTTCAAGAGATAAAAATAATAACAATGTACAATCTGTAAGGGGGATAAAATGGGTTCGCAAAGCTGATACCAAGGGTTCAATATAAATCAAATGCCTAGAAAAAAATGAGGGCAGCACATGTACAAACATGCCCAATTCAATTGATCTATGGATTGTGATAAGAATTGCAAGATGACAGTGGGGCTGGGCCTCCTACTCCCACCACCGGAGAGCAGTGATGCCAAAAAAAAAAAAAAAGAATTGCAAGATGATATTAAACAAATAAAATGAGGGAGGTGCTATCAGTCATCCACACAGATGAGCTTGAAAACATGTTTCTGAGAATGGAATTACAGTTTTGACAAATATATTAAGTGTAATGGAGAGTACTTCAAAGACGATATGGTTGTTTTGTAAAATAAATAAAGAAAGAAATGCATGGCTTTGAAAAAATTCTGGGTTGGGGGGGGGTGGAAAGTGCCCTCTCATATTTCCTATGAAGTTCCCTCAAATGTATCTTGGGCTCTCACTGTCATCCATAGCCTACTGCAACAAAAGAGAAAAAACCAATTGCTTGTACTGTCATTCCAAATTCACTGTCCTGTAGTTAATTCTGATACATAGTTACACTCTAAAGTAGAGCAGCATTGCTCCTTAAGATTTCCAATTACGCAAATCCTCACAGAAGCACAGTGCTACAACTTTCTATTGTAGAGTAGCTGGTGGTTAAAACCATCAACTTTGGTTTAGCAGCCTAACAACCCACTGCATCAGCAGGACTTCTTAGTACAATCATTAGCAACATTTTTATTGAGGCAAAAGAGCGATTTATCATTTGCTGAAGGCTACACAGTTCATAGATAGCTGAGATGGATTTTGAAAACAGATATTTTAGGTCAGGTTCACCAGAAGACCCTAAGATTCGGGTGCATTTGAATTATTTAAGAATGCGGTAAATCAGTGAGGAAATAGGGGAAGCAGAATATATTGATTTTTCTATTGCTACATTAAATCGTACCTCAATATTTAGAGCCTTAAAATAATAATAAACATATAGAATCTCATACATTGTCTATGCGGCAAGAATTTAGAGCAGTTCAATAAGATGGGTTTAGTTAAAGATCTCTCGTTACAGGCAATAAGTCATCTGAAGACTTGATTGGGATAGAAGAACTACTTCTAAAATGGATCACTCATGTGGATGACAATTTTGCACTGGCTATTGGAGATAAGTCTCAGTTATTTGCCACATGGACCTCTTCCAGGGTTAAGAGTCAGGTTGTCATGGCAGTAAAAATTGGCCGGTAACCAAAAGGTCGGTGATTTGAAAACACCAACCACTTCATGGAAAAAATAAGAGGCAGTGGCCTCTGTGAAATTTTACAGCATCATAAACCCTATTGAGAAGGTATATTTTGCCCTACGAGGTTGATTTGAGTTTGAATCAATGACAGTGGGATGATGATATGTCAGGATGACAATTAAAAAAGGAATAGGCAGAAGGCACAGCAACTTTCCTCCCATAACATTTTCAATCACACACATCATTATTTCCACAGCACTATGAATATCAAAGATAAAGGTAATTGATGACTATTGGGAAACTGATAGCCAACAACATTCCCCCCATCTTTAGAGTAGGTGGCTTCAAAGAGTTCATGGAAACTATGATAGGGTTTTTTGTTCAACATAACCACTATAAGAAGATATAGACAGTGTAGCCTATCAATCAGGCCCCATCCTGATGTCCTTCCTTGAAGGTGCAACCAAGACATATAAGCTTTTTTTTTCTCTCTGTCTCTCTGCCTTCACCTTTCTGCTTGCTGGCCACCCTGAATGATGTTGGGCCCCTGACATGTTTCCACAGACATTGGATGCACACAACTTTGCAACCACCGGCATGTGATCTTCCTGCATTCTGCATCATTGCATGTGATTCTGTGATTCTGAAGAAAGACGTGTGGACTAGTATTGGACATATTCATTTGAGTTTGATTGAACTGGCATACTGTCTTGATATATAATCACTTCTTGATATAAAGCACTTTCTTACACATACATGAGTGTGACTGGATTTGTTTCACCGGTCAACCCATTAGAACACAGTAGCATTCCATTATGCTTAATTCCATTTTTTCCATGAAATTTTTGAAACTTCCCGCTCAAATAGCATATATGTGTATATATAATTAATATTTATACACGTACACAATCTGTGTAATTATTTAATAGACAAACTCTACTTTGGGGTTTGCTTTGTTTTTTCTTATCCCCTCTCCTTGAAATTTTGTCTTAACTTCTTACCAAGTATATATTCTGTCTAGTTTTACCCCTGAGCCAATTCAAAATAATCCCAATCTATTGCTTTGTGGGTCTAATAATATTACCATGAAACCTCTCATTGGGATAGTTGCTTTTGAAATATGAATTCTTGATCACATACACACACAAGCTGGAACTATTTTTGAAATTAGTTGGAATCTCTTATCTGTTGGTATTAGAGAATTTCAGTGAAAGCAAGCCCAAGCCTGTATACATCCAAATTGATAAGCAATTCCCGACATTCAGGTGTACATACACACACTAAGTAGGATAAAGAAAGAAGGTGAGTGGTGCACTAGTGGAAGGTAGGACAAATAAATTAAAGAACCCTAGAAATATGCACAAACACCATAGAATCAAATATACTTTGTGCCCTCAAGTTAAATAATCTCTTTTAGAAATATTGATACCAGACGATCCTGCCCTGCGCCCCACTACCCCACCCCCTCTCATCCCTTGAGGGTATTTGTTCACATCACTGAGTTCTACAATTTGCTGCAATATCCCACAAAAATTTCACAAAATTACAAAGAAATCTCTCATGAGAGTGAGCCAAATGCAAGGCCCATAGCCAGAAACCAAAAAAATGCCCCAAAGTCATAAGGAATTCTCTTCAGGAAAATAGAGGTCTGGCTTTTCAGGTGAGGCAAGGAATGGGTGAAAGTATAGGACGGCACCATTCTATATCAAAGGAAAACAGCATGTGGCCTGGTTCATGTCTGGTTGTAAAGTGGAATCTTGAAGATGTCATCAAGGAAATGAAGAGTGTGGCCCAATCACACCTTCTACAAAGATCAGATCCTAGCCCCATCTTATTCATGTCCATTCGTAGAGAATGCTATCCCAAATGGGACTATGGCCTCAGTCATGTGAAGTCCAGAGTTATGATAATTCACATAAATAAGTATGGCTAGGATGACTACAACTTGTTTTCTTCCTTAGTGTTTGTAAGATAGACATGAAAAACAAACCTTGTCTTCATCGAGATGAATCTATATTTATTAGAAGCAAGTCATTCATCAACTGACTTCTGAGACTTTGCACTAGACTTTATATTTGCTAGTACTTAGTCAAGCAGGTGAGCTCTAGTACTGATTTTTTTAGAACCCACAGTATCTTGTTATATTTGTTAAGCTGTTTTAATAAAGTGTGGGACATGTCTACAACACTCTCACAATGATACCTGCCAAATTGGCCCCAGATTTACTCTGAAATCAATTGAATTCAAATTGAAACAGTAATTAATGCTAAAATTCTCCCCTGTTATCAGCAATCTGGCATCTGTTTCCATGGAAACAGACTGGGGCTGCAGTCTTCAGTAAAACACACACACACACACACACACACACACACACACACAAAGCGTCAGAGATCCCTAATCAATTTAGATGAGTTCAGGCTCAGATTGAATTTCTGTAACACCAACAAATATAAAATTCCAACTCATTTCAAGTTATTTAGGGTTTTTTTATCCTCAAAAAATTAAAATGGAAAACCTATTTACTGTCTAAGGTAAAGAATATTTATTAATGGTTACTAACCCAAATCCTTAGTTACAACATGTACCCATGGATAATTGCCCGGTCGGTGCCTCATTCCATAGTTTTGTTTGATCTCACTTCTGTCAAAAGTTACTTATTTTAAGATGAGTGGGGTCTATCAAAAATAAAACACTTGTGAACATAGAAGGACTTTATTAAGAGAGTGAAAAAGAAAGCCTATTTCCTGGGGAAAGATATTTAGTACTAACATAACAGACAGATGAAGGATTACTAAAATCTGCCGGATTCTACACTCCTACAACAAGAATAAAAAAACTTAATCATCCCCTAAAAGGGCCAGAACAAGCAATTCACAAAGGATGACATTTGAATGGTTTTTAAGCACACCAGGAAATCACCCTGTTTACTAGTCATCCCGGAAATGCATGAGATACCACCTAACACCCATAACTGTAGCCAAAATTTTAAAAATCGAGAACAACAAATGCTGGGAAGATATGGTAAGACTGGAACTCTTACCATTGCCAATTGCTGTGGGGGTGGTCCTGCGAAGAGCCGTAGAAAGTACAGGATGCTGCTGTGTCTCTTGGAGCGGTCTTGAAGCTGCTGGGTAGTAATTCGTGCCCTTAGGTAACTGGAACCGTGCTTCCAAATCTCCTGGAATATTCCGGTCTTGAGTCAGGCAAAAGCTACTGGGTATACTGCATTTCCATGATTCCTGGAAAGAACTCTAGGCTTGAGGCAATAAGACTCCAGGAGAGCTCACCTGATAACCTTCCACTTTAAACTCTGAGACACAGCCTATCAGAATGCTTCTAGCTTCCCCATAGTAACAGCTAAGCTCCTGTAATACTGTTGGATGATAGTGTACTACAATTCAGTTGGAGGTTGGTCCTGTGATGTTACTGGACAAAATAGTATTGTAAGACAATTGGACAGGCTGGCTCAGCCAGCTACACCTCATTTACATAACTCAGTCTGAAATACCTCATTTACATAGTCCACAGTGTGGGCCAATAATTTTCCATGCTGCAAACCTTATGAGTATGTGTTTGTAAACCAGGACATATGTGAACGAAGTTATCTGATTGGTCGATGAAACCTACATAAGTCTTGCAAAAGCTGTAATATAGTTAGATCTGCACCATTGAACCGGTCTTCAGAGTTTGTGTGCATGATTGAATTGACTTCGCCGCCCTCACTTTCCTGTAGGCTGGACCTGTTCCCACAAGTTGTCTTGTAAACAAGCACAACCACTGTGGAAGTTGATATGGTGATGACTAGAACATGTGGCAATTGAAATACCCTGTGATCTAGTAATACCGTTACTGGACATATACCTAAAGGAAACAAAAAGCAGATTAGGAAAAGACGTTTACATCCCATGTTCACCACAGCACTGTTCACAATAGCAATAAGGTGGATATAACTTAAATTTCCATCAGCAGATGTTTGGATCAAGAAACTCTGGTATATACAGACAATGAAATACCACAAACCTATAAAAAATAATGATGGACTCTAGAAACACCTAAACAGGTGGAGAGAGCTGGATGTTATTATGCTGAGTGAAATTAGTCAAACACAAATGCACAGATTCTATATGAGTCCACGGATGTAGAATTAAGCAGAAAAATGGACACAATCCCAGGCTTGTGAGGCATCCAGGCTACTGAGTAGAGGACAATTAGACTGGTAGAGAGACTAACTGGTGCCAATGAACCATATACCACCTGCTCTAGGTAAGCATTTTAGCAGGTAAGTATTTAGAAACACACTAGGCTGGAGCGTGTCTCATGTCAGCAGGGATAATATGTTCAAGGGAGGGAAAAGGGGAGGTGCATAACTTGAGGCTGATATGTATATCTATGATGAGCACAGCCATCCCCCCTGCCATATACCATGGACAGGTAAACAGCCCTATCAGAGCGAGGGAGGATATGGATAGAAGGAACAAGCAGAAGGGAAATGGAACAAACACATCTGGGGGAACACAATGTCGTATCTTTTGGTAGGATAAGAGAAGGACTGACTTTCAGGTCTGGGAAAGAATGATTGAACATGATCTTGGGGATGCTGCAGAGTGGGGAGGGCCTTCCGGGCATGCACCAGATGGGCCACATTCACCCGGGCTTTTCACTGCATCCTGAGTACCCAGGTCAGGTGTCATGTTTCATTGCGGCACTGAATCCTGGATCTTGAAGACACCCAGCATGCTTCAGGGGCCACAGCAATGAGATGCTAGAGGACATTTCACTAGATAAATTGGATTCTACCTCAGATGCACCCAGAACTTGAGGACTTAAGTTAGAAAATGCAAGGTGTCTGAGGAGGCAGAAGACAGCTGTACCAATTTTGGAGAGCTATTGATAGGCAGACAAATAAGGTCTTGCTACAACAGTTCACTTTCTGTTGTGTCAAAATAAGATTGAATGATGTAATGACTTGACATTTGGTTTAATTCTCAAATAGGATAAATTGAAAACCCAAACCAACAAACAATATAGATTCAGAAATGGTTTTTGGATACACACTAAATCCCAGCTCCAACTTAAAAACCCACCGTTCTTACACATGATCCTGCTGATACTCACCTCCATGAAGGTAGTGCAGAGGAGACAGCTGATGTAGTATAATGTGGAGAATTGGAGGGTGTCTGTCTATCAGATATAACAGCATCTAGGGTCTTAAAGGCTTGTCTCTGAACAAGCAGTCATCTAAGTGAGATGTCAACTAAGTTCACAAGGAAGAAGCAGATCATCTTCAGTCACCAAAGGACTGTGAACCATATAATCCAAAGTTAAAAGAATGGATTAGTATCAGAGTCTAAAGTCTAAGAATCTGGGTTGAAGAAGGCTATTTACGATCGTGAGACCCCAACATTCATTTGTGGAACTATAAGGAAAATAAATATCTGGTGAACTCCCTCTATCTACAGTTGAGCAATACAGGAAAGTGGTCACTAAATGGAGTGTATTAGTGGTTTGAGCATAGAAGGTCAAAGGCAGAAGCCTGACTAGAACAGTTAAAACTCATTATCACACTCTCCCTAGGATGCATGTGGTAGATGTTATCTGTTTTCCAAAATCTTTTGCATTAGGGGGTTGCATTGGTTGGCTTGTTTTTTGATTACACATATTAGGAGATATCTCGGAAGTGTTCTGTCCTTGGGGGCATATGTGGCATATGTTTTCATTGTGGGGGTTATGAAAACTAGGACTGATGTACCTATAAAGTCAGAAAGTGAGATAAGGGCTTGGAGGGAGGGTAACACAGAAGGGTGTGTGTGAAGGGGTGATAACATCAAGGAGGCCCATATAGAAAAATAATGTTTGGAGACTGATTGTAGTAGCAAATGAGGAATGAGCAGGCTGGGCATGGTTCAACTATGGAATTATTTCATATATGTATTAATCCCAATTGATAAGTAAGCTACCTATTTGAATCTTTCCCTGTCAAGGGAGTAAAAAGTTTCTAGAATTATTTTTATAAGTTTAAAAGTCTAATCAAATCAGTTTTTGTGTGTTTCCTATGTGTTTTGCCACCCTCCCCACCCTCTTTTTCCCAATTAAGTAGGCATGTTTATTTAATTCAACAAATATTTATAGCATGAACTAAATAGTAGGCTAGAAATTCTCAAACTTGCTTATAGGAATCCCTTGTTGATTCGATCAAAATGTAGAACTGTAGGATGTATCACTATATATTCTCAATCAGTGTATCTGGGGTAGAGTCAGCAATTGAAATTTTAATAATCACTGTTACTTTTTATGCAGGCAATTTCAGTGTAGGAGACTGTGTGATCCTGGGTTCTCCTACAGTAGAAAAATATTGAATATATCTATCTATCTATATGGATACATCTATATCTATCTATGGGGAGAGACAGAGACAGAGAGAGTGAGAGTGAGAAAGGAATGTGTGTCACAAGTAAATGGCTCACAGATTTGTAGCATAGATGAGTCTGGTTCATTTTCAAGACTATGGGTCAGATTTTAAGCTTGGGGCTTCTACTGACTCTTGTGGCTTCAAGGGCTCAAGGACCTAGTATATGCTTGTGTGGATCCAAGGTCAGCATTTAGGTTTGTGACTGGAAAGGTGAATGAATTCAAGGCTGGCAGGTGACTCTTGGGATTGGGAGCCCTATGGTTCAACTCTAAAGAACCAGAGGTTAAGCCCATTAAAATTCAATTTAGCTTTCCCAAAGCTTCCATTTAAGTGAAAATTAGCATGCATGTGCTGCTACACACACACACACACACACACCAGGGAATGTCCCTTCAATTGCATCAGGGTTGTGACCTGCATAAGAGGGTTGTGCTACACCCTAATCTTCTTATAACTGTGGCTGCACATAGCAGAGTCTATTATATTGTGATATTATAAGCTGATATTTATATTGTGTCACCTAATATAATGAGGGATTACTAGGTCATAAAAGCCAAAACACTGAGAATCCTGACCCAGATAAATTGACACAAAAGCTAAATATAAAATATACACTCAGATCAAAATTTGAAGAACACCTCCTTGGATAGTTTTCTAGAAACTCACCATGCTATGTCAGCTTGTCACTATGGTGGCTCTCATGTTGCTATGATTCTGAAAGCGCTGCCACCAGTACTTCAAATAACTGCAGGAACACCCAGGAAAAACAGGTTGCAGTGGAGATTCCAGACTAAGACCGCACTGGAGAGAAGGAGTAAACGAATAAATTTCCCACTTCAGAGGATTGGTCGCTGAACGTCTTGTGAATAGAAATAGAACATTGTCAGATATCGTGCTTGAAGACGAATCTCTCATGTTGGAAGCCATTCAAAATATGACTAATGATGAGTTACCAATTCAAAGTAAAGATGACTTAAATGATGTGAATGGAGCAAAGTTTTGGAGACTCCATTTGTCAATTAGGCATGGTTTGCAATGAGAAGAAGAGCTGTAACCGTCTTTGGGGGAATGTAGAATGGATGAAATACCAATTTAGGACAATAGGAAGTCATCAAAAATGAAGTGCAATGTGCAAAATTCAATATCCTAGACATTAATGAGCATAAGTGGAGTGGTATTGGCTATTTTGAATCGGATATTCAAATAGAATACTATGTCTGGCATGACAATTTAAAAAGAAAGGACATTACCTTCCTTATCAAAAGGACCATCTCATTTATATGCTGTTTGTGATAGGCTGATATCTACACACTATAATAAAGTCCAGTTAATACAACTATTATTCAAATGTGTGTACTAGCCACTAGTCTAATGGTGAAGAAGCCAAAAGGTTGTTCCTACTTCTTCAGTCTAGAATTGATCAAGAATCCAATTATGAAGCATCGATAATTATTGTGATTGGAATGTAGAAATTATAAACAAAGAGAAAGAATCTGAATTTGACAGGAAACGAGGTGCAGATCAAGTGACAGAAATTTTTTAAACTAATGGCTTCTTCATTGCAAACATCATTTACCAGAGACATCAATGCCAACTTTACACGTGTTCTTAACCTGATGAAATATGCAGGAATAAAATTAACTGCAGCTGTGGGAAGAGACAATGGAGTAGCTCAACATCATCTGTCAAAATGAAACCATTGGTCAAATGTAGAACAGAATATCTTTTTGCAATTTTGGATTGAATATGAAGAAAATTGAAAAATAAGAGAAAAAATTACTTTCTCATTTATATTCTACCTGAATTTAGAGAGCATATAAGAAATAGTCTTATTGTATTGAACACTAAAATTAGAAGACTTGACCTGTTGCAAGCTGACATCAAATACATTATACATGAGTAAATCAAAAGTTCATAAAAAAGATAAGGAAGAAAGAGAGAAAAGTAGATGAGGAGGCACTGAAACTTGACCTTGAATGTACAGAAGCTAAAGCAAATAAGAAAAAATAATCGAAACAAAAGAACCAAATAGGAAATTTCAAAGGATAGAGGGCAAAACAATATATTATAATCACATGTACAAAGACCTGGGGTTAGAAAAAATAAAAAGAACATTTTCAGGGTATCTCAAGTCGAAATGACAAAAGTAAAAGAGTTGAGTTGCTAGATTGAAGGATTTGATGTGGAAAATTATCAAAAGAAGATGTAAGGAATACACCATTACCAAAAGGAATTGGCAAACAGTCAACCACTTCAATAAATAGCATAAAATCCAAAATTTCTGGATTTGAAGGAAGAATTCCAAATTTCATTGAAAATGCTAGATAAAAGTCAGGTTCCATGTATTACTGAATACCAACTAATATGAAACAACAAAATGGTACTACACTGGAAACACTTCTTTTGCCGAGAAATGTGGAAGACATTTCCTGGTCAACACTGGAAGAGATCCATATTTGTGGCCAAAACAACAAAGCCCGCATGGGAGAAGCACACCAGCTTGACCTGACATGATCACTGTAGACAAAGCGGGTGCACAAGCAAAAGTGGTGAAGAAAGCTGATGATGCCTTGTAATCAAGGGATATGGAGCCTGGAGCCTTAAAGGCTTGAAAATAAACAAGAAGCCAACTAGCTTAGAAACAACAAAGCCCACATGAAAGAAACACAGCAGCCTGGGTGATCACATGGCGTTTGGGACATCAGTTATCAGACATCACAGAAAAAAATCATATTATTGTGAATGAGGGGTAATGCAAAGTAGGGATGCATCTGTAGGCAACCAGATGCTTCCTCACAGGGGGCTCTCAGGGAGGAGACGAGCCAGTCAGGGTACAGTGCAGCAATGATGAAATGTCCAATGTGCCTCCAGTTCTTAAATGCTTCCTGCCCCCTCCCCTTATCATGATCCCAATCCCACCTTACAAATCTGGCTGGACAAGAGGATGTACACTGGTACAGATGGGAGCTGGAAACACAAGGAATCCAAAGTGGACCAACCCCTCAAGACCAGTGAGGAGAAGGGTGATAATGGGAGGGTGGAGGGAAGGTGGGGTAGAAAGGGAGAACAGATTGCAAGAATATACATATAACCTCCACTCTGGGGGATGGGCAGAGGAGAAGTGGGTGAAGGGAGATGTTGGATGATGTAAAATATGACAAAATAATAATAATTTATAAGTTATCATGGGTTCATTGGGGAGTTGGGAGGGGGGGAGAAGGAGGGGAAAATGAGAAGCGGATTCCTGGGCTCAAGTAGAAGGCAAGTGTTTTGAGAATGATGAGGGGAAAAATGTACAGAAGTGCTTGACACAGTGGATGTATGTGTGGGTTGTGATAAGAGCTGTATGAGCACCCAATAAAATGGTCTAATAATAATAAAAATGATGCACAAATCATTGAATAATATAAATAATATCCTATGCCAGTAAAATTCAATGGTTTCAAAAACCATTTCAGCAGTACATTTATAACAAGGTATTGAAACAGGGTGCCAAAAAGGATGTGGAATGAAGAATGTCAATTTGGGCATCAGAAAGAGTCAAAAACAGTTGGAATCAGATAGAGCAACGAATACTAGAGATTTGCCTCTGAGTGTTTTCTTATCTATGAGAAGGCATTTGAGTATGTGGATAATGAAAAACAATGCATCATATTCAGAAGACTAAGAATTCCAGAACATTTCATTGCACTCATAGACTATGTAGGACATACACATAGACTAAGAGGCCATCTTCAGACAGATTAAGGGTTTAGTCAATGGCTCACAAACAGTAATGGTGCCGTCAGCATTGTCTTCTTTCACCGTAGCTGCTCAATCTGTATACTTAGAAAAAAATCCAAGAAGCTAGACTATATCGAAAAGAACAGAGCAACAGAATTGGCAGAAGGTTTATTAACAACCAGCAACATGTATATGATACAACCTTCTTGCTGAAAGCAAGCAAAAAGCAAGATTTAAGGAAATTGTCGATGAAGATCCAAGACTCTAGCCTTCAGTATGGTTTAGAACGCAATGTAAAGAGAATTGAATTCCTCACAAGTGGACAATGGACAACATCATGATAAACAGGGACAATATTGGAGTGGTCAAGAACTTGGATCCACAGTCAATGCCAATGAAAGCAGCAGTCAAGAATCAAACAATGATTGATTGATTGCATTGGGCAATCAAGACCTCTTAAAAGTGGTAAAGAGCAAAAGTGACTTAGAGGTCTTAGGTGTGCCTAACTCAAACCATGATCTTCAATCATCCCCGTGCCTCTGAAAGGTGGACAATGAATAATAAAAGACCTGAGAAAAAACGATACATTAGAATTACTGTGTTGGTAAATAATATTGAAAGGACCATCAACTGGCAGGTGAACAAATAAATCTGTCTCATAAGAAGTACAGTCAGAACCCTCCATAGGAATGGAAATGATAAAACTTTGTGTTGCATAATTTGAACATGTGATCAGGGGAAATAAGTACAAGGAAATTATGTCATGCTTGGTGAAGTTGATGGTCAAAGAGACACTCAATAAGACAGATGGGCTGCAACAATGGCCTGAAACATGAAAATTGTGAGAATGGCAATATTTTGCTCTACTGTACCTAATATTTCTATGCATCAGAACCAACTTGATGACACCTAAAAACAAGTATGAAAAAACAAAGTTTTGTTCTGTGTCCTAGAAAAGTCATAAGGAAAGCATACCAAAAAGCCCAGTACAATACACAGACCTAAAGTGCCTTATATTCCAGGCATATCCAGAGCCTCTTTATTATTATTAAAAGGAGACTTCATGGTTTCTTCCATCTATTGTCACACAATTACATGACAATTATATTAGATATAAATATATCAATTCACATACATAAGAGGGATCACTTTGAAGTGTTTCCTATAGTAGGCCAATCATAAATGTCAGGCAAATTGGGACGAGAAAGGAGATTCTAAAAAGATGGAATTGAAGGGACAAAATTGACTTTCCACTGAGGAGGAGCCAGAAAAACCCCAAGGTAATGAATGCAAAGAACATGGACTGAAAGACCACAGCTGTGTTCAAAAATGAAAACGCTGGTAACGAAAGCACCTGGGTGCATCAGTGGCTAGAGAATGGAGGAAGCTACTTCTACCAGCCTTATATTTTGGACTTTCCTATCTTTTTATTATGTCAGATTTAATGTACTACAGCAATATTTTCAAAATTCATGTGCAAATAAGTTATTCAATTTTTTCCTAGAAGAGTCCACTAAAGTAATAGTATAGGCAAACCAGAGGAGGGGAAGAAGCCAAACAAGGATGTGATTTCAGGCAAAATACTAATTCCACAAAGCAAATGCTGCAGAGTAAATTATACTTCAATTGTTGTTGCCAACAGAAACAAGGGAGCTTAACCATTTTATTTCTATACTCATTGACCATTTGTTAAGAGCATCCACAAGTAAGCATACTCTCAAGAATTTCCACTCCCAGGACAGCAGTTTCTACTAGTCCAAGGACAGTCTGCCAAAGAGTTCCTGGTGTTGAGTCTTAAACACTAAAGTATATTGATGCCAAAGAAAAGAAACACAACAATGATAAAGGGATTTGAGGGAATTTCAGCAGAGCACACACAATGTCTGTAGCAGTTATCTAAATGCTTATAAAATACTTAGAAAAACATCAAAATCTGAAGCACTGCATTCTGAAATGTGAGGATTATTCAATATATGAAGGTTCTGTATCTTTGGGTAAAGGGAAGTCACTTTAAGTGGAAGCCAATACCACAAATCTTACAGTGCTATGGCTATAGTAATGTACTAGATGCAAAGAAAAAAAAGGACAGAAATGATCAACTTGAATGTGGATAAAATGGACAAGAAGTGGTCAAAGGAAACATTCTACACGCAATGTTGTCTAAGCAAATATCTTTTTTTCAATAAGACAAAAGAATTTCTCCAGAAAAATACACGGAAATAAAATTGATGACATCTATGGAAAGAGACCATGATATGCTCAATATCAGTAATTAAAACCAGGCTAGGGGCTGACTGTAGAGCAGACCATCAATTGCTCCTCTGAAAAGTTCAGGTTGAATTAGAATAAAATTTTTTAAAAATCCACAAGAGCCAATATACAATCTGGAGTCAATCACACCTCAATTTTGAGAACAGATTTAAAATATTGAACACTTATAATCAAAGATCTGATGAGATGTGGGATGACATCACGCATGATGAAAGCAACATTTCATTTAAAAAAAGAGGAAAGAAATGAACTAGAAAAGGATAGAAAGAAAGAAAAGATTAGAGTGGATGTCAGAAGTGACTCTGACAGGTCCTCTTAATTTTAAAGTAGCTAAGGTCAATATAAGAAATAATAATCTCAGAGCTGAACAGAAAATTTCTAATGTTAGCTAGAGAAGAAATTTTCTGTTCAGCTTTGACATCATTCTTTCTTACATTAGCATTAACTATTCCATAGCCAAAATGCTGAGCAATGCAAGAAGCATCGCGAGAAGTTGGAAGGAACACACAGTCACTGTATCAAAATGAACTAGGGAACATTCAACTATTTTAAGAGGCAGAGTATGAGCAAGAATAAATGGTACTGATGAAAGAAGTTTAAGGTGCATTGAAAGCATTAACTGCAAACAAAGTTCCAGGATGTGATAGGATATCAATTGGAATGTTTCAACAAGCTGAAGAAGCACTGGAATTATTCATTCACCTATGCCAGGAAACACGGAAAATAGCTCCTTGATCAACTTGACCAACTCATTCTAAAGAAAGGTCAGCCAACTCACAGAGCAGCATAATTGATATCACGTGCATGTAAAATTTTGCTGACGACCTTTCAACAATGGTTTCAGCTGTACATTAACAGATAGCTATCAGTCGTTCAAGTCAGATTCAGAAGAGGAAATGTCACAAGGATACTATTGTTGATGTCAGAAGGATCTGGTCTCAAAGCAGAGAATACCAGTAGGATGCTTACTTGGACTTTATTGACAATGCCAAGGCAGTCAACTGTGTGGACCATAATAAACTTTGCATAACTTTGAGAAGAATGGGAATTATGGAATACTTCATTATGCTTCTATGGAACTTGTACATGGATCAAGAGGTAATATAGCAACAGAACAAGGGAATATTGCAAGGTTGATCATCAAGAAAAGTGTACAACAGGGTTGTATACTGTTACAATACTTAATCAATCTGTATGCTAAGCCAATCATCAGAGAAGCTGCCTTATATCAAAAAGAATGTGACGTCAAAAGTAAAGGAAGACTCAATTAAAAACCTGCCTGCCATATATAGAAAACTCAACCTTGCTTGCTAAAAGTGACGAGGACTTGAAGCACTTGATGAAGAACAAGAACTGCTGCCTTTAGTATGGATTATGACTCAATTCAAAGTAGTTCAAAATCCTCACAAGTGGACCGAGGGAAAATCATGACAAAAGGAGAAAAGTTTGAGGTTGTCAAGGATTTGTCTTACTTTGATCCACAATCAATGCTTATGGAATCAGCATCCAAGAATATATCAAAAGATAAGTTGCTGCAGAAGATTTCTTTAGAGTATGGAAATACAAGGATGTTACTTTGAAGACAAAGGTGTACCTGACCCACCATGGTATTTTCCATTGCCAAATATACATGTGACAGTTGTCAGGAGCAACCAGTTCTTGGAGAAGGACGTCATGCGTGGTAAAGTATAAGGGTAGTGGGGAAAAGGCAGGACTGGAAAGAGAAGGATCACTACTATGACTCCAGCAATGGGCTCAAGCATATGAGTGGTTGTGAGGATGGTGCAGTACTTCCTCCTGATGTGCTTAGGGTCGCTGAGAGACACAGCTAACTTGATGGCACCTAACAGCAGTCCATGAGGGATGCAAACAGCTAAGCACTTGTGCTAGTCCGCGTAGGCTAGAGGAACAAATTTCATAGACACGCATATAGATATAGGGGAAATATTTATATACAAAAAGAATAGGACATTGAGCCCAGTCCAGTTCAAAGTCATAAATCCGATATTAACCCTTATGCCTGAAATCAGTCTATAAAGTCTCCTTCCGACTCACAAAGTCACAGGTCAGTGGGTGCAGAATCCCGGCGCTGGCAGGGGTCACCACATGGCTTCTCGCTTCCAAGACTCAGGGTCCATCAACAGCAGAAGCAACTCATTGATGGCCGAGGTCTCCATGTGGCCGCCCCAACTTCAGAGGTCTGGCTCCATCAGGGCAAAGCTGTGTGATCTCTCCGCCGGCTCCTCCAGCTTCTCAGACGCTGCCATCTTGTCTTGTCCGTGATTCATTATCTCTGAGACTAACTCCCAACAACTGGGGAGATAGATTCTCATCTTCACAAGGGAAATATCGCGAGATTTCCTAGAAGTCTCAGGAGAAAGCCATGCCTACATAGAGGCCTTATTGGCTACTCAATGGCTATCTCCAGATTAACATGCTAGACTCCACTCCTACATTCCAATCATAAAATTAACATAGGCACATGACTGCCACAGCACTCTTTTCAGAAAGGATTGTTTGTTCAAAACCTAAAAGTTCTTCAGAAGAGACATCCGGGATACAACAAAACTACAATGAAATTGCATGTAAAGGTTATTTACACAGTAATAAAATTAATGTAGTAACTTTTAAACCATTCATAGTGCTATTAGAAGTTTTATTTTCAGTGTCAGAGAAAGGATAATATAAATATAAAATAAATATGTTAAAATTCGATATTATAAATTGATTTAATAATCTCAACATGAATATATGAAAATAGGTCACTGAAAGACCACGAAATAAGAACAATCCATATATCTATGAACACTCTTTGCTGTCACATCTTGGTTCTCCCACTTAAAAGAAATCAGAGCATCTTGGAGAAATTGTTCAATCCATGGCTGCATCAGGGAAAGTAGGTGAGTGTGATAGATAGGTGCATTGGCCAATAGGAACATATGGGGTTAAGATGACAGTTTGATTGGAGGGCAAAAGGATAAATTGCTCTGCTGTCCCAACCTATCTCTTTCTCTTGCTCTCTGGTGATTGGACCAACATGCAGCTCCTAGTTCTCTGCCTCAATTTGTAAGTTGCACTACCTATGTGACTAGCAATCCATGGATTTTTGTTGCTAGAGCTTGAGGTTCCTTTGAGACCTGCTTCACCATACTGATGGTGTATACATTACCTCAGCTTTGGACTATTGGAGCTTGTCATCTTGCTAACTGTTGGTGACCCACACTGCTGTTTTCTGCCTGTGGCTGGACTTCCTACATTGTACTTTGAACGACTCAGCTGTCTGCTTCTTTGACCTTGGACCCCACGCCCCTTTTGAGTTGAAGGACTGTTTCAAAGAAGTGAGTTGAACTGAGACTTCTGTACTGCCGCAATGACTAATTAGTTGCTATCGTTCTTCATGATATATACATATATAATATATATATCGATCCTCATATACACATATAAAATCATAAGTGTCCTGGTTTTGTTTCTCTAGAGAAACTAGTCTTGCACAGTGAGTGTGCAGAAAATAAAGAAACTCAAATGCTGATGAAAGAATCTCAAAAGGATACCAGATAAGACTGCAAATGGTTCCTCTGGGCAGACTTGGGAGATTTTTTTGTATCTAAGGAATAATGTTGTCATTA
Organism: Nesogale talazaci; assembly: GCA_004026705.1. Classification (NCBI taxonomy): domain Eukaryota; kingdom Metazoa; phylum Chordata; class Mammalia; order Afrosoricida; family Tenrecidae; genus Nesogale; species Nesogale talazaci. Next base: position 119,026 of record PVJH01001367.1, on the reverse strand, counting down.
ATGACAATACACTAAATAAATAAACTCTATGAGTCCATGTAGTGGAATCTGGCTTGTGTTCTCTAGTCATTCTCTCTAATTAATGAAATTCTAATTATCAGCACCTGAATTTCTTTACTTGCCTTCTCTAGATGCTGAATTCAATGTTCACAGGCAATAATGAAGCAAATTATTCCTTCAAATGAATAATCTTTGGAAACACTGGCTGGCACAGTTAATCACTCAACTACCAAGTGAAATTTAAATGCTTCAATCCACTCCCAAGGCACCTCAAAAGACTGACAAATCACAATCTAAAAGTTTGCATTATAAACTTTATGCGGTTCTACACTAACACACATGAAGCAGCAATGGGATCCACTGTGATATAAAAGAGTCCAACTCTGCCTCCTTGAGTTACTCAGCTTGATGTTTAGTTGTTAGTTACCAATGAGTGGCTTATGAATCATGATGACCTTACTATCACAGAAGAATACTTTATCTGGTACCAACTCATCTTTGAGCTAGAAAGACTGGCAGGTGAATCCATAAAGACGGAGTGTTTAGAAAAGCCCAGGGGGAAGTTCTCCTCTGTTTAAAGAGTAGCTATGAATCAGCCTCCACACGACAACGAGTTTGATTTGGATTGATGTCATCTTTATAATCACTGCTTTGAAATGAAAGCAAAATCTTTCCATTTTAATAGATGCAGATGATAAATGTGTATGCTGAAAAACATGAGAAATTATTCTTGGAAATAGTGACTGTAGAATGCACCCTGGATCAACAGGTCCGGTCACTTCAAAAAGTCTGCCCCTGGGAAAAAATGGTAGGAATAACTGTTAAAGAATATAAGAGGTTAAGACAACTTAAAACTCAAATGTATTAAGTTAAACTAAATTGAATCTTCATTGGAAAAGATAGTTATAAAAAGAAATTTAGGAGAGAAGAAAGGGAGAAATTTGAGCATGAAAGTTTTATTAAATGAGATTAGGTAACCGTTAATTTTCCTAGGCACAGTAGTGATGTGGAAAATATGTAGGAAAATGTCTCATTATGAGGAGATGTGGAAGTATTTAGGGGTCAAAGGTCGTGATGATGCCTACAATCCAGGTTTAATCTATTCGACTGTGTGTGCATAAAGATGAGGTAATGCAAGAAATCAGAAACAAAATTAGCATGATAATACATTTATAATTACTAGAAATTCATAGCTGATATGCCAGTGTTCACTGTACTATACTTTCAACCTTCTGTATGTTTGAAAAATGTTCACAGCAAAAATTAAAAAGCATATACATCTGAGGTAAATACAGCAAAATATTGATATTTTTAAAACAGATGCCAGGTGCATTCATGATTATTATGCTACTTGCTATATTTCTCTTTGTTTTAAAAGCTTCATAACATAAAAACATAAATAACCAAAAACATCAAGTCACTGAAAAATGAGAGGAGGTTCATAAGCTAAAGAAATAGACGAGGGCATTTTTGGTAGAAGGAATAGAATATTAAAAGTCTGTACCATACAAAAGCATTTTCCACTGGCTGAACCCTGGTGGCCTAGTGGTAGTGGGCAGGACTGCTGCCCACAGGGTTGACATTGCAAACCCAGCAGCAGCTCTCCAGGAGCAAGGATGGGCTTCCTACTCCCACCATGACAGTGATGCCACAAAAAACAAACAAAAAAAATAAAACCATTTCCCACTAATTCGATATGACCACCGTGATTGTTGGGTCATGAGGCATTGTGGATACAGGATCGCATTCCAGGTTTCCATATAGGAGGATTGGATTCACTTCCTAGGCACCAGCTATTTGTGAGTGGATGCCTGTATGTTGTTATGATACTGAAACAATTTCAGCAGAGCTTCCGGCCTAAGAGGAACTAGGAAGAAAGACCTGGAAACCTATTCATGAAAATCCTGTAACTCACAATGACCTCATCTGCAACTGATCATCAAGATGGCCAGGACCGGTCAGCATTTCATTCCATTGCGTATGGGGTTGCCTTGAGTCGCTGGATGACATGAAAGCAACTAACACAGCAGTGGTTGTTGGGGGACAGTTTAGAGGATCATTAGCCAACAGGAGGTCCATGCAAGGCAATGGAAAGCAGACAAAAAGGTTCCACATTTAAGATGAAGGGAAGGAAGAACCACAGAAACTCTTTAAATTTAAGTGGAAGCATAAATCATAAGGAGAAAACTAGGATAAGGAGGACTCAGGAGTCTATGACAACAGTTTCCAAAAGGTGTTGTGATTCCTTCCCGGGCTAATGGGGAGGAAGATTTTGAAGAAAGGGGCAATTATTTTCAAGAATCTTCCTTCTAATACCCTATAGCTCTTAATAATTTCTTTTCTAATTAGCGTAATATAGAGAAACTGGATCAACACTAATGAGCAACCTATGCTTTCTAAATTCACTGAGATGAACACGCAACTTCATAACATGCATATTTATAGAAACTGTGTGGGAGAAATTTTGTCTGATAAAAAGAATAATTTGAGCCAAGAGGAGATATTTTCAGTTACAATGGTCTATTTATTGAAAATTTCCCCCAAACCAAACATACTTTGCTAAATGCTATTAAAATGGAAAAGCTCCTCTAAAAGAATTTCATGATGACATTCTCTCAGATTTTGGTCACACATTTCTGTCAGCTGATGATTATATGTCTTCCACCCTGTTTACCATTCTAGTTGTACTTTTCAGAAAAAAGGGAGTGTTTGGATGGACAGTGAGCTGATGATAACCTATATGAGACCTATCTGTGAAGTATAGAAAGTTATTTTTTCAAAATCTCCTTAAATTAATATATTGTATTGGGCATACTTTAAAGTAATACTACTATTTCTGCATTCTCCACTTAAGTGTGGGAAGAAACTGTGGCTTATTTCCAATCAACAGAATATGGCAAAGGTGATCAGATATCCCTCTCATGAATACATTACATTATATAATACGCTCTACTTGCTAACAAATTTTATCTCATTCCCTCTTACTGGCTTTGGAATATCACATAACAAGAAATTGCTAGCAGCCTCTGGGAGCCTCTGGGCAACTGCCAACAAGAAATCGGAGGCATCTGTCTCATAGCAGCCAGAAAATGAATTTTGCCAATAACCACAAAAGCCTGGAAGTAGATTCATACTCATTTGCCTCTTTACGTGAGACGCAAGCCTTGGTTAATTTGAGAATTAGAGATGTCCTTGGGGATGAAGCCCTTAAGTCATGCCCAGGTTCTTGACCAACAAATCTATAAGAAAATAAATATGTGTTGTTTTAAACTTTCAATTTATAGTTATTTTATGCAACAGTAGAAAATACAGAATATATTAGTGTTCAGCTCAGCAACTTTACACACCAACAAATTGCTGAACTCTCCAGCACATTAGAAAATCCCAAAAGTGACTCGTGTATAAATAAGAATGAGGGACAGGGCAACAGTGTCTGTAGGACTTCAGCTGTCGCATCCAGTGATTCTGTAAACTAAATATATATTTAAATGGTTGGCTAGAAAACATGCATCACAATAAAAATCAGTCAAGACCTGCTCAGATATGCCCCAATCTGTGAAACTTCTCAGAACCTGGTAGTCGCGTCAGTTTATATACAGGCACAAATCTGACCTACATCCTTGTGCAATTACCCATTCATTGCCCAGCACATAAACCATACAGAGTGCATGCACTCCCCCCTGAGGCAAAGTAATTGTGGCAAGTTTAGTATACGGGAAAATGTTGGAATCCAGGCCCTAAAAATTACAGTCTGGGAGGGATCAGAGCCACTTACACATTTGTCTGTCCAGATAAGTACAGACATTGCAGGAGAATACATGATCAAGTGGGAAACTGAAGATGTATGGGGCAGAGAGCAATCTTTTGCTGATCCTGAATTCAGGCAAGAGGTCTAGAATATCTATCTAAGTTTAATTTTACCATAAATATTCAATTAATTTGGTATGTGTTTACAATGTGAATGCTAGAGTCTTAGATTCTTTAACCTTGTACAATGCACAATCTGAACAATCTTACCCACATGCCTTGTTGGAAAGTTAGGTTCAACGAAGAGCAATGCCTATTATTTTTAAGTCATTTTATTGAGGGTTCTTACAGCACTTATAACAATCCATGCATCAGTTGTATCAAGCACATTTGTACATATGCTGCCACCATCATTTAAAAATATTTCTACTTGAGCCTTTGATATCAGCTTCTCTTTTTTCCTCCCACCCTCATGAACCCTTGATAAATTATAAATTATTATTATGTCCTTATCTTGTACACTTCTTTGTCTCCCTTCACCCACATTTTTTTACTTGTCCCCATTCTTAACCAACTATCCCTGGCTCTATTGTGTCATAGCGCCCATATATAGATTTTTCAAGACAAAAGCTCGTATGGAAGCAGTCAGCCTCTTCTTTCTCTTTCAGAGCAACAGGTGAGTGTGAATTGTCAACTGTTAAGCTAGCAGCCCAATAAATAATCCATGGGGTCACCAGAACTGCCTGATGTCTACTCTAGCACTCTGTAGTCAATCTTCCAGTTTCCTGCCTCAGTCCAAATAAATATCAAAATATTCAATTTACTAATATTCAATTGAATATTAGTATTCAATTCAATATCTATCCTATTTTAAGGAATTCCATAACTTCTAGGACTGTTTGACATATAGCTATTCTCACTTCTTTTTCACTTGTGAGTTGAAGATCTGTCATTGCTAACCGTGTACTTCATTATACTCTTAAGTGTTTGTGAAAAGATTAATTTAAATATTATCACTTCAATATATGAAAAATTCTTATATATCTATTTATAACTGTTGGTGTGAGCCACTCACCCACTGCCTAAGTTTAAAATATGTTCAGTTGTTTTGACATCACATCTGGAAACTCAAAACCAGCTAAATCTGTGAAAAGAACTGATCATGGTTGATTGTGGCTATTTGAGGTAGTATACAAAGAAGACTCACTAATTCCATTCACAGAAATATTTTAAATTCATATGAAGACCTATGAGCCTACTCCCAATTATGGTCGTGCAAATGTTCACAAAAGAACTAAAAGGAGCCCTTGTGATAATGGGGCGTGGGGGTGGTTACCTGTTAAACTAACCTCGAGCTGCTCTGTGGGAGAAAGAAGAGCTTCCTGTAATGAGTCCCAGTCTTAAAAACCCACTTGGTCATTTCCATCCCGTCTTATTGGGTCACTATGAGTTCACATTCACTGGCAGTGAGTTTAATGTTTACAAATCATAATTTATTTTATATTATCTACCTACCCAATGACTATTTTGATGACCCTTATTTTCTATTATTTTCCTCATAGAGATCTAAAAATAGCAAAGAAAATTATATCTTCCAGAGGAAATATCATGTAAATATAATAAAAACTGCATTTATGTTGATTACTTCCTTCTTACCAGTATCATAGACCTGTTAAACAATCATGCAATGACTTCAATTGATTCTACCATTCTTTAACTTGCCTAGGAATTATGATTTTAAAATTTAATTGCTTTATTAGCATTCCAGATGTTTAAGGTGAGCTTACTCATTCATTCACATCAGGCTTAGTCAGGCATTTGTATATGTGTGCATTAGCCTGACACATGAAATTTGCTTCAAGAATAGATGAATCACAATACTGATCAGGCAGACATCAAATACCCACAAAGATGTGCCATTATCCTTTTTACTTCATTCTAACTAAATAAAAAATAATCCAGCAGAAAAGATCTCCCAATTTAGTAATTTTTTTCACTTATTCACCTGGTTCTCAACTGTGGAGAAATCTAAGCTAAAAAATTCTAGCAAAGTTCTCTCTTGTATTTTTCACTCCTAGCCACTCTAATAAGACTTCATGCCCTAAGAAGATTATGTTTCAAATATCCCATATACTTCATCTAATTTAATTTCTATTGGTATAAAATTGTTGATAATAACATCAAAAATACTTTCATTGGGGGCTCTTATATCTTATTGCAATCCATACATTCCTCCAATGTGCCAAGCACATTTGTACATATTCCTCCATTATTTTCAAAGCATTCTCTTCCCACTTGAGCACCTGATATCAGCTCCTCATTTCTTGCTCCTCCCTTCCCTGCTTGGCCTCCCTCACCAACCCTTAGTAAGTTATAAATTATTTTTTCATACCTTACATTTTGCCCATGACCCACTTTTCCATTATTCAACACCCCCCCCCCCGAATGAGGCTCTAGGTTGATCTTTGTGATGGATTCTGTCTTTCTTTTCCCACCCTCCCCAAATCCTCTTCGTATCTCTAATCCCCTTGTTGACCCTTAGGGGTTTATCTATCCTGGATTCCCTTTGTTGCAGGCTCATATCTATAGCACTATGCATGCTCTGGTCTAATTCTATTTGTAAGGCAAAATTGAGGTCATGATGGTGGGGTGAAGGGAGCACCAAAAAGCTAGAGGGAAATTGTGTGTTTCATCAGTGATATACTGCACCCCAAGTGGCTCATTTTTTCCCTGTGACCCCTCTATGAGAAGATGTCCAATTATCTACAGATGGGCACTGGATCCCTACTCCATGTCCCTCCCCCATTCACCTTTGGTATGGCTTTATTCTGGGTCTTAGATGCCTGGTTCCTGATTCCATCAACACCTCATGATCACACGGGCTGATAGGCTTCTTCCATGTGGGCTTTACTCTCAGCCAGATGGCTGCTTGTTTATCTTCCAGTCTTTAAGACACCAGATGCTATATCTTCTGATAGCTGGACACCAGCAACTTTATTTGCCACAGTTGCTTATGCACTCATTTTGTCTTCAGCAATCTTCTCAGGAAGGTGATCATAACGGAATGCCAGTTTAATAGAACAACATGTTCTTGCATAGAGGGAGTATTTCATTTAAGGCCCAATGTCCAACTGTAATGTCAATTGTTAACACACACACATACATGCCTATGTTTAGGCCTCTATAAATGTCCTTTGCCTCCTGTTCTTTTTAGTTCCTCTAGTTCTTTCCTCTAGTTCCTTTTTACTTCACTCTTGTCCCACCATCATGTTTGGTCTTCACTCAGGTTTAGTAATTCCTTGTTGCTATATTGCCCTTGATTGAGCCTCACTAGATAGCCTATGAATTTCCTTGGATTGATTTTAGTTCACTTGCTGTTCCCCTGTCCCTGTGTTGCCTCCCCTTCCTTTCTCCCACCTTCCTTTCTTTCATATCCACCCCCTTGTTTTCACTTCCAAATTATTTATCTCACCTATCTTATCTAGATAGACAGGAAGATACATTAATTAGTGCAAAAACAACCCAGGCAAAGCAAAATTAAAAAAGCAAGGGAATTCAAAATCAACAAAGCAATAACAATAGCAGATGCAAGACCAAAATAAGAAAAGCATAAAGAAAGCCACTAACAAAAATGGAAAAGCCTATAAATAGTTCATGGTCTGTTTGTTGGTCTTTGCAAGTGTCTTCCAGTTGAGTGTGATGATACATGTTTATTCCTACAACTGATACCTTCGGATATTTTATCCATTAATTTATTCAAATCACCAACTTTTATCTTTGTTGTTGCTTCCTATTATGCAACTATTTGCTTGCTACTTTATGATTTATATTTTCTCTAAGTTTAATTGTTTAATTACAATTTATTTTCCAACTTTTTTACATGAATGCTTAGTTCTTTGATTTTCAGCCTTTTTCTTTTAGCAGATATATTTGAAATTAAATTTTCGAGTTTAGCTGTACTCCACAACTGTGGCATGTAGTAGTTTTATATTATTAAGGTCAAATATTTTCAAATTTATTATGTTCTATCTGAAATATATTTTAAATGTCTAAATATTTTAGAATCTTCTAGGTGTCATTTCTTTTTTTCCCAAGGCATCTTTTCAAAAAATGTTGTGTGGCCCCCAAACATTTTTTGTATGATCCAGTTCTTTGAAATGTGTCGTGACTTCCTTTCCTTCATTATCCTTGTTGTTGCTGTTAGGTGCTATGAAGTGGTTTCTGACTCATGGTGATTTTTGCATGACCCAGTCTTATGCTATCTTCTGAATTTGTGATGCTTGGGTTCATTATTGCGGTCACTGTTTCAATCCCTCACATTCAGTGTCTTCCTCTTTTCCATTGATTGCTGCCTCCCTCCGTGCTGATTGTAGTTCTAAAAGAAGGAAAATACTTGACTACTTCAATCTTCTATTTATTATGTTGCTGTCTATCTGTATATTTGTGAGGATTTTTGTTTACATCTAGATAAGGAGCCGTGGTGGTGTAGTGGGTTACCAGTTGAGCTGCTAACCACAAGCCTCTGTGCAGGAGAAAGATGAAACTTTCTACCCTTACATATTTTTTGTGGCATCACTGTCCTGGTGGGAGTAGGAAGCCCAGCCTTGCCCCTGGAGAGCTGCTGCTGGATTTGAACTGTCAATCCTGTGGGCCTCAGTCCCGCACATATTTACAAGCTCTCAAACCCCCTGGAGTAGCTCTGCTCTTTCCTGAAGGGCAACGATGAGTCATAGTGGGATTGATGGCAGTGAATTAGCTATGCTGAGAGGTAACCTTTCATGAAGGAAGTATTCTCTGATCATCATCATTAAGTGCGTCAAGTCCTAGTCACTGTCAGGCAGCAAGATTCTGTCATGAGCAGATAATCCTACAAAGTTATTTCTGTAAATTTTTCATTTATCATTGGAAAAATATGTATTCTGTGATTTATTTCCTGCTGAAATCCTGACACAAAATGTGAATGAATTTTATGTTCCTTTTAAAAGACCAAGAAAGGTAAATGAAAAAAAATTATTTTTAATAATTTTCTTGGGGGGTTCATACAACTCCTATCACAATCCATACATCCATCCATTTCATGCAAAACACATTTTAAGAAGCTAGTGTTAGCATATTAATATTAGAAAATATACTTAATACAAAAATAATTTAAATGGATAATACTAAACGTGCCAGAATGACAAGTGAAAGTTGAATGAATTATATCAGAAATATGTGCTTACTGTAAACCATTATAGGCTTAAAAATAGCCTCAAATATACTTAAAATTATGTTTAAGAGAATTAACCCCCTAACAAATGTTTAAAAATCAAGGGTGTTTTATATCATTTATAATATAAAGACCAGAATAAATAAATAAGTGGATGCATAATTTCTGATCAAATAAATAAGAAACAGTAGAAAACAAAACACTGCGCAGAGCTTTTGTAGTAGGCATTTTTCTCCTCTAGACTAGCATTGCGTCATTCACACTGACTCGGTGCACTCAGTGACATCACCTGCAAAGATGCTCTCTGGACAGGGTGAATTTTTTCTTGAAAAGCAGTCTTGCTTCAACCTCGTTTTTTTTGTGATGGCTGACTAAAGACCACAGTGTGCAGTTGTGAAATTTTGTTTTCACCTTGAGAAAAATGCCACAAAACAATTTTGTGATGTTGAACCCAACCTACAAAGACAATGCTATGGGGACCTCTCAAGTGTATGAGTGGTCTTCTCATTTAAAACAAGGTGAAATGTTAATTGATAGCAAAGTCCAATTCCATACGTAAGATGCCCCACTGAGGGTTTCTCCTGATTCGCATAGCTGCTGGAGGCTGATAAGCCCCAGTTCAGCAGATCAAACATCAGGTTGCTATTTCAACTCCAAAGAAACTGAGATGAGATGCTAGATGAGTCAGTGAGGCAGGGGCAAGATCTTGACCTCATAAAAATCAAGTCAGATTGTCTTGACCATCCACCCATATTGGAAGCAGTCCACACTGCAAGGAAACTACCTTTCAATTGCTTGGCTGCTCATTGCAGATCTCATCATGGGAGTGATATCATTACAGTAAATCTCATCTTAACTGCCAAACCTCTGAGAATCCTGGCACAGCCTGTAAAGCAACCGTAACTACCACTCTTCTATCACACATACCAAAAAAGTGGGAGTTGTTTTGGAATTAGAAGGAGAGAATGAATGAATCTTGCGATCACTATCAGAGCATATTGAAGGAGTATAAAAAAACTATTTTGGAAAATCCAGGTTTGGAGGACACTTCTAGGAAAACATTTCTATGCTCCACCCTCTTGTTTTAAAAATGTTTTACTTTTGATTTGCATGAAACTTTGCAGAGTTATTTGGTTTTCCAGTCAACAATTTAAAAAATCATTTTATTCGGGGCTCAAACAGTTCTCATCACAATACATGTATAAGTCCAATGTGTGCCAAGCACATTTAGACATCCATTGCCCTGATCATGCTCAAAACATTTGCTTTCTATTTAAGCCCTTGGCATTGGCTTCTGATTTTCCCCCTCCCACCCCGCTCCCTCTCCCTCATGAACCCTTGATAATTTAAAAATTAGTTTTACTTTGTCATATCTTACACTGTCTGATGTCTCCCTTCACCCACTTGCCCATTGTCCATTTTCAGTTAACAATTTACAGTCATTTTATTTTATGACATTAATAGTGCTTTTCACAATAGAACAGTACTCTGCCCACTTACTCCCTATTGACCCACTTACACCCTACTTACATCCCCCCTTTCTTTTCTGCCCATGTCTGCCTTTTGAACTGTGTTCTTGAGGAAATGATTTCCTTTTCATCTCGTATGTTGTTTCTTCTAAGGAATGTGTACTTCCATGGTGTTATTATTCACCCTGTAACCCTATCTATTACTTCATTGAAGTTGAGTCATTAGGGTGAGATCAGTTCTAGACTTCAAGTGTGTTACACACTCCAGGTTCAGGAATTCCACTAGACTATATCATACCAGTAATTCCGGTCTTTTTTATGATGCTGAAGTTCATTCCTCCCCTCTCTCCAGGGTCTCTTTTGTGATCCCTTTCAAAGAAACTAGTAGTTATATCCAGGCACTATCTACTTTTTCTGGTCTCAGTACTATGGAGATTCATGTGGTTCACTGGTTGCTTTGATTAATTCTTTCCATCAACAATTTTTAAATGGTTGCATTGGTACTTCATCGATATATAATAAAATTTAATAGTTCAAACAGATCAAGAAGAGTTGTACAATCTTTAGCATAATCAATTTTATGATAGTTTCTTCTTTCTTGTACTCATTGTTATTCATATAATTATACTTTTCAATTTGGGCAAAAATGTATACAGTATATTTGCTGTAAAATCATTATTGATATCCCGCTCCAAATTGTTCCACCAACATTAAGATAAATTCAAGTACCCTACACAAAATCTTCCTCCTTCACTCATGGTAACCAAAGGTTATTTTGGTGTCTTTCTTTTTTATTTAAGTACTTTACTTGATATAATATTCAAATATCATGAACTTCCATAGTTAAATTGCTTTTTAAAAAATTATATATACATCATCAAATCAATTGTAGTGCCCCTACCTGCTTCTGAATTCATTGATTGCTCTTCAAGTCTCCTCACTCCCCTTCTACCCTCAAGCTCCCTTCCTGATAAAATATTGCATCAGTTATTGGCTCTATACATCTGCCCCTTCGGTCCTTCATAAACTGGAAAACCTAACAGAACCAACAAAAAAAATAGAAAAATGAGACAGACAGAGAAAATAATAATATAAAGATAAAAATAGACACAAAGGAAAAAAGGTCACCATCAACATTTTAAAAGCTAGAGAAGGAAATTCTTTTATGGAATAAGCAAGGAATATTTGAGCCTAGAGAAAATTTAGGTGGGGTCATGAGGGGAGTCAACAGACCAAGTATGATATTGTAGCAGGATTTGATCCACGATTATCACATTTACAATATTCTCTGTCTGACTGTAGAGTACTTTGAGTCCTTCACCTGTGGTTAGAGAGGATCTTCCAGAAGCTTCATCTGACTAGAAACTCTGCAGATGGATTTGGTGCTCCTAGTGTTTCCCATAACTTTCTACAAATTGGGTGTTCACAATTTAAGCTCTGATACTTTTCCCTTTATCATATTTGGGTTTGGGCATTGTCATCTTTGGATCAGACAGGATGGTGTGCCTTTTCTATGTAGACTTCAGACATTATTCCATTTGATAGCCAGGCACCATCTGGTTTCTTCAGCACACTTTGCTGTACCACTCCTAACTTTAGTAATAAAGGTGAGTATCCAGCATGGCTATGTTATAACTACTGTTTTTGCATGGGACTAGAAGTTCAGTGTGAGAGCACTGAATCTATGTGTTTTTTTGTGGAATTATGAATGACTGGTTTATTTTTGCAGTCACATTATGACACAAATATAAAAACCAAAACCAACAAGAGCAACAAAAACAAATAATAATAAAAATAAACAAAAGAAAACATTATCAATCATCTCCTTAGAGTATAAGAAGATTGCATTCATAGCATAAATAATTTATCCAATGGTATAGGATTTAAAGTACTGTTGATATGTGGTGCAGTCCATATAAACATTTTAGGAACCCTAATCTCTACTCAGCTAAGTAGGCAATAAAACCTTGTCTTCATGACAAAGTATGCTGGGACTTCTGTCCTGTCAAAGAACATAGCATTCTTCATAGTCCACATCAGAAGGATTTGATGTGGAAAACCCACCAACAAAACTGAACTTTACTTCATACTAACTTATAGAAGTTAAAGGTTGAAATAATTTAGTGTGAAAAGAAGCAGATGACTGCTATCCCAAATTTATGGAATTGCTATTTGTTGGACTTGGTGCAGAGCTCTTGCTTTGAAGGGCCTCAAATAATGAATGGAGACCATAGGCTACCATGTATTTGCAATTTCAATGCTCTCCTTGCTTGGATATGATACCTACTAGCCTGGTAGGCATATATATGCTTGTATGAATGAGTGTTTTTGAAAGTTTTGCCCTACTGTCAACCATCAATGTTAGCGTAAATAGTGTCCACTCACCTAAAAGCTTAATGTGCTCAAGTCAAAAATTTATGTATTATGACCTCAAAAGCTAGCCTATACTTGTATGATTTTCTTAAGGACACGGTCAAAAGGATCACCTTATGTCAAAGATATTGGTTTATAATGTTCTCTATCATAAAATGATGGTGGATCTAAAGTAAACCAGAAACATATATAAATCATAGGTATATTAATAGATTTGGAGCACTATTAATTAATTATAACCCCTAGCTAAGAGAAACTCACTGTTATGAAATTTCCCTTCTTGCTACTTACCACTATGAAGAGATCACTGAATATATGGGTACCAAGCAAAGTGTGGTGAAGAAACCAAACAGTGGCTGCCTATCTAAAAGAAAAGCATCTAGGTCTTAAATTCTTGTCTTTAAGCAGTCAGCCATCTAAGTGAGTCTTCAACCAAGTTCACATCACAGAAGCTCACCTACTTGTGTGATCCAAGGTTTGTGAATAATAGAATACAAATCTGAAGGAGGAAATGGTATAAATTTAAGTAAGTTTAAATTCTGATCAGCCAGTTTCCAAAAAGCTATGGATAACAGTTGAAGGTCTAAATCCACTTGCAAGATCCCCACATATGTTAGGCCTCATATGAATCCCCTCTGACCTTAATCCAGGGATATGAATAGCCTTGCTATAAAACAGATTTATGGCAGGTATAGCCAGGTTAAATAATACCACCTTATCATTTGTTCTCCCTTTAGCCCATTTTAAAGCTATTTCATCTTTTTAATATATTCTGCTTTATTTTTGATTGACGTTTCTCTGCTTTGTTTTGTTATTGTGTTGATTTTTTTCTGTTAGCTTTATGTCTGTGTTTTGTATATGAAATCCAGTATAGTGAAATCTATAGAGACTAGATTAATAGTTACCTAGGGACATGACAGAGGAAGTTAGGGGGGATAAGAAGCTAACAATAAGTATGAGAAGGAGATGTTCTGAAATTGATTGCAGTGATGATCACAAAACTCTTCTTAATGATGGGATTTTTAAATTGCTTGATAGAGGGATCACATGCCAGTAAAATCATTAAAAACAAATGAGTGACAGCATCTATGAGGCATGTATTTAACAACTGCTTTCTTACTCCCAAGATGGTGCCAAGGCTACCATCAGTGGTTCCTATGCCAAATCTTCTATCTCTATATCTGTAAAAGTATTGAAAGTAGGGGTCTACATTTTAGACTCGATCATACTCTAAGAAATTGGAAAGACATCAAGAGAAAAGTGTCCCCAAGCTCTAGCTCATTCGCTAGTTTATTCTATGAATTCTTCTCTTTTTTCTTCATGATTATGGGATTTATTAAGGAAGTTAACAGTTTATGATTCAGGATCAGAAATTGTTGGGATGCATAAATTTAAATAGTGCCTCTTCTTTTTTCAAAACTATTTTATTGGTAAATACAGATACATAATTCCATCATTCAATCACACCAAACAATATTGTACAATTGCTACCACAATCAGTTTCCAAACATTGTTTTCCTTCCCGAGCTCCTTGAAATCAGCTCCCTTTTTCTTAGCATGGGCTCTAAAACACCCAATGACAGCAGCATGCATACTCAGATAGCATCTTTTCTTAATTGCCCTCAACAAGAGAACTAATTTTAATTAGCCTCAATTACCAGAACTGAAAGTTCTGTACCTAGAAAAAGATTTTGAACTTCATCTCCAGTGGAAGCCTCTGCTGATAATTTTCATTTCTACCCCTGATACTGAATCATAATCCTCTTGGTTAAAATGTAAGGTCTGACTCAATATTTGAGGCTAAAGCACGAATTCTAAGTAGGAGGGTGAAAAGGAATAAATCAGTTTGAAGCTCTGACCCAGAATGATCACAGTAATCCTTTCTGTTCATCTGTGACCTCCTGACTCCAAATTCTCTTATACTACATCATTATTATACAGTGTCCCTTTTATTCCATTCTTGTTCTGTTTCTAAATCTCCCAGAATATGCCTACAAAACAGGAGGTGGTCTTCATTCATAGCACAGTGCCTGCATTTATTCACCAAAATGTTCTACACTAAGGAATATCTCAATTCTAAAGCTCAGTAAAGAAAACCTTAATTTTCTCTAGACTGGCTCCACATACAGATTTTATCAATTATCCAATTTAGCAAGCACTCAGAGACAGAATTTAGGCAGAACTAATCTAGTTCTATTTTTATTTTTCCATGAAATGGCAGGCATATATCCAACTATCTGACAAGTGAGGAACTCAATATGAAAGAATCTTTAAAACTGCAATTCTTTGTACAGATATAAGGTTATCTATGTAATTCTAGGCCTATTACACAGAATATATATATATATATATATATATATATATATATATATATAATTGCAATCAAATAACTGACCACATTTAATCATCTGCCATATACCTTCTCTAATAAAAATAAAAGATACTATTACTTTTTTACTATATAATTTTATTGGGGGCTCAGACAACTCTTATCACAATCCACACATACACCCATTGTGTGAAGCACTTTTGTACATTTGTTTCCCTCAGTCTCAAAACACTTACTTTCTATTTGATCCCCTGGTATCCACTCCTCATTTTTCCCCTCCCTCCACTCTCCAATTCCCCCATGAACCCTTGATAATTTATAAATTATTACTATTTTGTCATATCCTACACCATCTGATGTCTCCCTTCACCCACTTCTCTGCTGTCTGTCCCCCAGGGAGGAGGTTACATGTAGATCCTTGCAAGCTGTTACTTTTATGAACACTACTTTCTCATGATGATTTTAGTCATGACAAAGCAGAGAATAATTGGTGGATCTCAAAGTGAATAGTTTGAACCCTGACTAAAGGCAAACAAATAAAATTTAAAATTTTATTAATTATAAACAGGAAAGACTTGTTCATAGTTCATCTCTATTAATCTCCCAAGTAAGATTTTATAAAAAAACCAAAAAGATATTTTTAATTTCAATGTATATGATAAAATATTTTTATCTACAACCATAGATAAATAAAAACACATGCACAAATATCCTCTGTCTAACCTACAGATGCTTGTGGGTATACTCCCACTGCCTCTTCCATACCCGTTCAGCCTGTATGTATATGCATGCAACTACCTATTACTTTATTTTTTTAAGGTGAGCATCTCTGATAGTCAAGGCTATAAGGATAATGTAATGTTTAAATTTCCTGATATTACATTTTCTCTAATCAGAGAGATGCAGACCTAAATAGTTTCTTTAGACTTGTGTTAAGACTGCTTAATGTGATTGTAAAACTATATAAACAATGTGGAAATTAGTATGTATGGTTTTATGATCAAATGCATGCAAATAGAAATACTATATGATCCAGCGTTCTTTCTGCTCAGTACTTATATGCATGCCCCAAAGAAATTTATAAAAACATGAACAGATAGATGTACACCATGTTTATTGAAATGCTATTCACAATAGCAAAAAGACAGAAACAACTAAAATGCCGATCTACAGAGGAATAGATACATAAACTTTGGTAAATACATACAATGGAGCATTACACATTCCCTAAGGACAATGACGAACTATCAAACACCTCATGATATATATGAATTCTGAAGACATTAAGCTGACTTGTTTGCTAAACCCATATAGAGAAATACTATAGAATCGTACTATTACAAAAGAAAAATAACTTTCTTACCAAAAGAATCAAAATTTGATGGTTACAAAGAAACTGGGTGAAGGGAGAAGGAAAGGGGTGGAGACATACAAAAAAAGAGAGGAAGAGATACTTGATGATGTTTAATAAATAATCCATATTCAAAGAGCCAAATAGAAAAGAAAGACCAAACCAAAAAATCCCCCATGTGTTAACAGTGTATTGGAGGATTGGCGGAACCAGTCTGCATGGTAACAAGGACAGGAAAGTCCCCTCACCAACTCTCAGTGAAACCCCATCAAGAGGGAAGTCCTGCACTTCCTGGAAGTTACAAAAACAACTTAAAACCGAATTCACCAAAGTTTGTTAAAGTTGGAGATCAGTAACACCTGCTGGCTGTAACAGATGTCCCCTTTTCACTTTCCAGTGGCCTGAGCCGCTTCTTTGCATTCCTCCTCCCCTGCCCAAGCACATATGCAAAAGCCCAGTTACCTTTATCCGCCTCTGCTCCAACTAACACAGTTACACCCATTCCTTCTCTAGCTTTGTGTGGCACTGCATGGGCAGCTTGATGCACACATCCTCACCACACAGCATGGGCGGCCTCACCAAGTGACACTTTGCTCATTTTTCCTTTTCTTCTTTCTTCCTCCTCCATTCCCAGCCCTTGCCATGGTCACACTCCAACACACTCACTCCCAGTAAGCCAACACTGCCAAAGAATCAGGAAATAAAAGACCCTATAAATACATCAATCAAACCCTATCAAAATGAAGAGAGAAAGAGAGAAATAGACAGTTCAACAATACTAAAATGAGACTTCAATACACTGTCTCCAGGAAAGACAGATCGTCAAGAAATAAGTTCAGTAGAACACAACACATTGTTTAAAGTCACCATGATTACGTAGAATTCATACCAGGTAAGCAAGCATGGCTCAACGTTAGGAAATTAATCGATGTAACCTACCACATAAATAAGAAAAAAAATAAGAACTACATGTTCATATCAATAGAGGCAGAAAACGTATTTGTCGATATGCAATGGCCATTTCTGATTAAAAAAGAAACAATCAGCAGAAGAGGAATCCCCCTGCACAATAAAGGCAATATGTGAAAAACCAATGACCAGCATCATACCCAATGGGGAAAAAGGGAAAAAATCCCCCTGAGGGCTGAGCCCCGGTGCTGTAGTGGTTGAGTGCGGGACTGCAGCCCACTAGCTTGGAAGTTCAAATCCAGCAGCAGCTCTCCAGGAGCAAGGCTGGGCCTCCCACTCCCACCAGCGGGCAGTGATGCAAAAAAAAAAATTCCCCTGAAAGCAAGAACCAGACAGGAATGCCCTTATGATCATTCCTTTTTTTTTTTGATTAAATACTTTCATTGGGGGCTCTTACATCTCTTATCACAATCCACACCACCATCTGTTGTGTCAAGTACATTTGCACTCATGCTACCCTCATCATTTTCAAAGCATCTTCTTTACACTTGAGCCCTTGATATCAACTCCTCATTTCCCCCTCCCTCTCCAGACCACCCTCCCTCATGAACCCTTGAGAAGTTATCAATTATTATTTTCATATCTTACGTGATCCTCTGTCACCCGTCACTCACTTTTCTGTTGTTCGACCCCCTGGGAGGGGGCTATAAGTGGTCCTTGTGATCAATTTTCCCTCCCCCCCCCAATTCTCCTGCTATCTCTACTATCACTATGGACCCTGAGAGGTTTATCTATGCTGCACGTCCTGTGTTAAGGGAGCTCTTATCTGTAGCAGTGTAAATTTTCTGGTCTAATCAGATTCGTAAAGCAGAATTGGGTTCAAAGAAGCATGAAGGAATTAGAGTAAAGTTGTGTGGTTCATTGATGCTATACTGCACCCCGACTGACTCATCTCTTCCTTGTGGCCCTTCTGTGTGGGGATGTCCAAATTTCAACAGATGGTCTTTGGGGCTCCATTTCACACCTACACCCCCAATTTACATTAGGTATGATTATTTTCTGGCTCTTGGATGCCTGATATCTTGTCCCAGTGACACCTCATGATTACACATGCTTCTTCCATGGGGATTTTACTGCTTCTCAACTGAAAGCCTACTTTTTTATCTTCAAACTTTTAAGACCCCAGACACTGTCTTTTGATTGTTGGGCTCCATAGCGTTCTCCACATTTGCTTATGCAATCATTTTGTCTTCAGCAATCATGTCAGGAAAGTGAACATCACAGAAGGTTGGATTACTAGAACAAAGTGTTCTTATAATGAGAGAGTACTGGAGTTGAAGCTCAATGTCCATCTGCAGCCTTAATTATTAAGATATGTAAATTTGTTTCCCTATCATTATATATGAATATATTTACATGCCTTATTACCACTTTTATTCGGCATTGCACTGGAAGCCTTAACTAAAACCATTAGTCAACAAAAAGAAAGCCAAAGAAGTGAAACTAACTATTTTCAGATCATGTAGTAAACCCTGGTAAAAGCACTTGAGGGGAAATATGAGGAGCTAATACCACGGATTTAAGTGGAAAGAGAATGTTTTGATAATGATGATGGTGACACATATTCAAATGTGCTTTGCATACAATGGATGGATGTATGGATTGTGATAATAGTTGTATGAGCCCCCAATAGAAGGATTAAAAAAAGAAAAGAAACAGTTGATGGATTTGGTAAAGTAGCAGGAAAAAAATATTTACAAACACAAATTACATGGGTTCCTATATATCAGTGAGAATAGTTCTGTAGAAAACAAAATCATTTATAGGAACTAAAAAAGATGAAATATTAGAAGTAAACCTAACCAAAGAAGGAAAATATCTTTACAACTAAAATGACAGAACAAAGAAAGCAAGAAACCAAGAGACCTACAGAAGTGGAAAAATGTTCAATATCCATGGGTATGAAGTCTTCGTGTTGTGAGAAAGTAAATCTAGACAAAGAAATCCAAAAATATACTGAAATTCCAAATCCCAACTTCATTTGTAAGAAAAGAAAAATAAACAATAGTCAACTTTATAGAGAGAGGGAAGAAACCTAAGAAAATAAAAGAACTACATAAGAAGAACAAATTATGAGGCTTCAGAAAAACTGACATCAAACTCTATTACATGAGCATAATAATATTTTCATGAAATAGATACAGAGATAAAAGAAATGCAATATAATACCCAGAAATAAAAGCATCCACTTTTATGCATCTCAAACGAGAAATTGATGGACTATCAATTGAAGTTTATCATCAGCCCGGTGAAATACTAGAAGCATTCACTCATCTATGCCAGTAAGTCAACCTACTAGAAAGAAAGGTGACCCAATAGAATGTGCACATTATAAAATTATATCATTAATATCACATGAAGCTAAAATTTTGCTGAAGATCATCCCCAAAATGTTGCAAAATCTCACTGATAAGGAGATTCCAGAATTCTGGCTGGATCCAGAAGATGATCTGAAACAAGGGATAGCATTGCTGTAGATGGTAATTGGCTGAAAGCAGAGAATATAAGAAAGACATTTCCTTGTTATACATATATATGCCAAATATTGGACAGTGTGGATCATAACAAAGTATGGACAGTCTTGAGAAGAATAGGAATTCCAGAACACTTCATTGTGCTCATGTAGAAACTATACAGTGATCAATAGGCATCTGTGGAAACAGCACAAGGAAATAATATTACATGGTTTAAAAATCAAGAAAGATGTGTATCTGTGTCGTATCCTTTAATCATGCTTATTCAAACTGTGTGCTGAGGAAATAATCAGAAAAGTTGAATCATAAGGAGAAGAATGTGGCACCAGGATTTGAGGAAGGCTCATTAACTTAACACCTTGCTTGATGAAAGTGAGGAGGACTTGAAGCACTTGCTGATGAAGATCATGGATTGAAGCCTTCAGTATAAATTTCAACTCAATGTAAAGAAGCCCAAATCCTCAAACTGGACCAATCACGAACATGGCAAATAAAAAAATGTTTGACGTGGTCAAGGATTTTGTCTTGCTTGGATCCCCAATCAATGCTCATGGAAGAGATCAAACGATGTATTGCAGTGGGTAAATCTGTGCAAGACATCTTTAAAGCAAGGGTGTTACTTTGAGGACTAAGGTGCACTTGACACAAGCCATGATATTTTCATTTGCCTCATATGCATGTGTGTGGAAGTGGAACATTGATTAAAGAAGAACAAAAATAATACATTCATTTGAATTAAGTTTCCAGTGGAAAAAATATGAAAGTAGTATGGAATGCTGAAAGAGCAAACAAATATGTCTTTAAATAACTACAATCCAAACGTTCTTTAGTAGCAAGGATGGCAGCACTTTGTCTCTTCTATTTTGGACATGTTATCAGGAGAGACCAAACCCTGGAAAAGGACATCATGTTGGTTAAGTAGACTGGCAGAGTAAAAGAAGAAAACCCTTCACAAGATGGAGTGACGTAGTAGCTGCAACAATGGGCTCAAACACAATAAGAACTGTGTGAATTGTGCAAGACGGGGTGATGTTCTGCTGCTTACATGACTGCTATGAATTGGAAGTCACTTGATAGCACCAAACGGCAACAGTAATATAGGCAACTGATCTTTGCTAAAGAGCTATTAAACGCTAATTGGGAAAGAACAGCATCTTTCACAAATGGTGCTGGCTACATTGAAAGATCATTGCAGAAGAATGAAACAGAATCTATACCTTGATACTCAATCCCAACTCTACACTGATCATCAGTGAGAAAATTGAAATGAATTAAATGTCCCTATTGTAGAGAATACCTTGACTACAAAATATAATAAAGGAAGCACACACAACAAAGGTCAAACTAATGACTGGAGCCTATTAAAACCTTCTGCACATTAAAAGACTTCAGCAAAAGAGTAAACAGATAGTTATGGCAATACCTAAAACAACGGGAGATAGAAATCCAATAAAATCCAGCAAGTCCTCTGCTAGGTAAATACCAAGAGAGCAGCAAGTATCTGTTCTCAGGTCATGTAATCTAATGTCTCAAGTAACAAAGTAGTGTGCATGCCTAATGTCCACGACCTTTATTTCACGCTCTAATTTATATAATTTAAAACCCACTTCTACAGATGATGCCTCACCTCATCTGGGTCAGTTTCTCATGTTGAGGGGGAGAAGAGGTCAATCAGTTATTGCCACATAGTATTGTTTCACAGACACCCCAAGTCAATTGACAGTCCTACAAGGTGTTCAGTCAAACGTAATGGAAATTCAAGTCCAGAGGTAGAGGAGAGGGCATGTCTGTCTTCTGAGAAGGTGATTTCACATCTGTTGGTGGGTAAAACAGAAGAGGCAATCTGTCATTGGGAATAGCTATTTACATTACTTGTATAGACTCCCATGCGAGAATACCCTTGTATTATGTTACTACTGAGACACTTCAGACCACGGTTCTATGCAATTCATTATGAACCAGGCCACGTGCTATAGACAATTGAGCTCTAGACTTTGGCTTTTGAAGGTGCACAGCAAACTTCTTGGGTCACACCAGGAGAATGCAATTTGTAAACCCCACTAAGCAAATCAGATTTTACCTTAAACATTTTGGTAACAAATTAAAGGAAATTAAATGTTCCATTGAATTTAAGACTAACATGTTATAGCATGAAAAGGAGCGGAAGACTACTTTCTCAAAGACATTTTATTTTTTTTCCAAATCTCTTGCTCTGAAGGTGCCTAATGATTGACAAATTAAGGCTACTAAGGCTACTTTTGACTCTCTCTTTGCTTTTTTGGAACATGTCTTAGTCTAGGAGACACAGTTCTCCTTAGTGAATGAGCACTATTAAAATGTTTACCCCATCTCTAAGGCTTATTTTTACATAAATAATTGGTACATTAGAATTTAAATCCCTACACATCAACAAACCATGTATTTTAGTCTAAAGTGCAATAGTAATTTAAATTCTATCTACTGCCCAAGTGAATGGTGTAAATAAGATTACCATATGCCACATAGGGATGATTTTTAATATTCTCCAATAAAATGGTAGTGATGTCTCTAAAGTGGACCAGAGACATATCTCTATAATCCATAAACTAAGAATATGGTCTGAGCTTGTGCATAACTATGAAGCCTATTCTGAGGACAACTGGTTCTTATGACAGGGTCCTACCTGATACTTATCCTCACAAAGAGATCAAGAATGATATGAGCAGTGGTTCTCAACTTTCCTAATGTCTCCTGTTGCAGTGACCTCCCAATCCTAAAACTATTTTGGCTGCTACTTCATGACTGTCGTTTTGCTACTGTTGTGGATCAGGTGACCCCTCTTAGAGGATTGTTCGATCCCCAGGGAGTTGTGACCAACAGGGTGAGGATTGCTGGATATCAAGTTTATACCAAGTGGGGTGAAGAAATCAGACAGTGACTGACTATCAGAAAGAATTGGATCTGGGTCTCAAAGGTTTGTATTAAAATAAGCATCATCCAAGTGAAGCATCAACTGAGTCCACACAGAAGAAACATACCAGCCTGTGTGATACAAAAATTGTAAATGATCAAATACAAGGATGAAGGAAATTATGAAGGAGGGAACTGCATTAGAGCTGAAATTCTGAACACCTGCTTCTCAGAAGGTCATGGATGACAAAGAAATCCCAAAATTCATATACAGAGTGCCCCCATGGATTTAGTCTCTGGAGAAAGGCCTGTGACCATTATTCATGGATGTGAATAGTCTTGCTATCGGACAGAATCAATTGGAAAGTTTATTAATACAGATATAGTTAGGTTAAATTTTAACACATTTATTTTCACTTTTGACCCATTTTAAATATGTTTTAATTTTTATCATCTTCCGCTTTCTTTTGGAGTGAGATTTTTCTATTTTATTTTGTTGTTGGGGTTGGGATATGTTTCAAATAAAAGATAAGTAAATCTATAGTGACAGTAACTAGATAAATATTTTCTAAGGGTTATAAGTGGGGAAGTTTGGGGGAAATAGGGAGCTATTCATAATTAATATAATAATGGAATTGTTCTAAACTTGATTGTGATGATGACCTCAAAATTCTTTTAAATATATTTTTTAAAAAAATTGAACTGTGTAAGTGAGGTATATACCAATAAAACTTAAAATTTTAGTAAAAAGGGTGTATATTTGCAGTCCTATTAGAGGTGAGAAGTTTTTTTCTGCAGAATAGTCCTATATGCTAACCTTAACAGAGAAATTGTTTTATTTTGAATAATTGGACATACTATATATAGTAATGTTTTTTGCACTACTGTTTTTAGTGAGCAAAACAAAAATAAATGAAAACAGGACCCATACATCACGCAATGTACAAAAAGGAGTTCAATATACATTAAATGAACTAAATATAAATCCTAAACCAACAGCACAAACCTCTCTACCTCAGAGTCTGTGCCATCTCATAGCGACCCTCTATGGCTTTCTAAGACTATAGTTGTTTTTGGAGTAGATAGCCCATTCTTTCTCTCATGGCAATGCTTGTGGTTTTGAACTGCCAACCATGGGGGTCACAGCCCCACTCTTAAGCACTTCATCACCAATGCTATAAAACCTAGCCCCATAGCAATCATACATGAACAGATAAGAACAGACTGTTCTTGTGCATAGGTACCATCAAGTCACTTTCGACTCCCAGCCACCTTATGCCCAACAGAATGAAACACTGCCTGATACACTCCATTCTCCTCGGAATTGGTCTTCTGCTTCAGCCCTTTATTGCAGCCACCAAGTCAACCCGTCCTCGTCAGTGCCTTCATTCTTGTTGTCCCTCCACTTTACCAAACACGATGGCCTTCCCCGGTTAACTGGTCTATGCTGACAAAGTACCCAAAGTATTTAAAAACAATGTCTCACTTGTTTCTGAGGAGCACTCACTCTGGCCCAACTTCTTCCCATACAGATCAATTTGTCCTTTTAATGACCCATGATACTTTCACTACCAGAACCACAGTTCCAACACATCTATTCTTTTTGGTCTCCTTTATTCAATGTCTCACTTTCACATGCATATCATACAGTGGAAAATACTGTGGCTTGACAGATTTTAATTCTCAAAGTTACATCCCCGCTTTCCAAAAGGCCTTGTGCAGCCGGTTTACTTAATGTGATGTGTCTTTTGATTTCTTGACTGCTACTTCCATGAGAATTGGTTGTGGATCCAAGCAAGACAGCATCCTTGACAAAGTCAGCCTTCTCTTCATGTTTGTCCAGTTGTGAGGGTTTGTGTCTACTTTGTGTCGAGTCATAATCTATTCTGATGGCTACAATCCCTGATTTTTATCAGCAAGTGTTTCATGTCCTCACTTTCATCAAACAAGACTGTGTCATCAGCATATGGCAGGTTTTAGTAAGCCACTCTAAAGTCCTGATGCCACACTCTTCTTCATATAATCCAGTTCCTCTGATAATTTGCTAAGTACACAGATTGAAACACGTATGGTGAGAAGATGAAGCCCTGACTTACACCTTTCCTGATTTTAATCCACACAGCATTCCCTTGTTATATTCTTCTTCCTGCCTCCTGATCCATGTACATGTTCCAAAGTGAGCATAATGAAATGCTCTGGAATCTTCTTTTTTCCTAAGGTTATTCACAGTTTATTGTGGGTCCACATAGTTGAATACTTTTGCACAGTCAATGAAACACAGGTATGCATCATTATGGTATTCTCTTCTTTGAATCCAGACCCATCTGGCATTTGAATCCGGCACTTCTCTGTCAATGTACTGCTGTAACCCTTGTTGAATGATCATAAGCAAAATTTTACTTGTGTGAGATATCAATGATATTGATCAATCGTTTGAGCAGTCTGTTAAAGTGCTTGTCCTTGGAATGGACACAAATTTGGATCTCTTCCAGTCAGTTTTCCAAGTATCTGTCTTCCTAATTCCCTGGAATAAATGATTTATTGCTTCTTCAGCTTGCCGAAATGCATCCTGAAGTCTTGTTTGTCGCTAGTGTGTCCAGAGCAGTTTGAACTTTTTCATTCAGCACCCTTGAGTTTTGGTCAAATGATACCTCCTGAAAAGGTGGAATGTCATCTAATTCTTTTTGGTGCAGTGACTGCTTTCTTTTCATCTTCTCTTGATGCATCCTGCATCATTCAATATTTTCCTACAGAATCTTTCAAGATTGCAACACAAAGCTTGGTGTTGCTTTTTTTTCCCCTTGAGTTCTTTCAGTTTTAGATATACTGAGCATGTTCTTTCTTTTTGGCTTTCTAACTCTAGGTTCTTATACCATTTGTTATAATATTTGACATGGTCTTCTGCAGCTGCCTTTTGAATATTTCTATTCCGTTCATTGAATTCATCCTTTCTTCTCTTTGCTATAGCTACTCTACAATTAAGAGCATGTTTCAGAATCTCTTCTGATATCCACTATGATCTTTGCTTTCTTGCCTCTCTTTTTCCCATCATCTTGATTTCTTTATATGTTCTTGAGTTCTCCCACGCTCTGGAAGTCTTTTGTAATTAGTGCCCAATGCTGCCAGTCTGTCCTTGAGATGTTCTCAAAACTTAGGTGGGATAGATTCAGGGTTATAATTGGGATCTTATGGCTCGTTTCAATGTTCTTCAGCTTTATTCTCAACTTACGCAGGGTATCTGTTTCAGAGTTGCCTCCTCGTCTGGTTTTAGTTGCTGATATTTTGTCTTCCCACAAATGCAGTCTTTTTATTTCCATTCATTCTATCCGTGGAATTCATGTGTATATTCACCCTTTGTGTTGTTGGAAAAAGGTGTTTGCTTTTTGAAAATTCTGTCATGCAATCTCTAGGTTCATTTCTATCATCAAGTCCATATTCTCCAACTATTGCTCCTATCGCTTTGTTTCCAACTTTTGCATTCCAATCATTCATAACACCTATGCGACAGAATAAAAATACAGAAAAATGCCATTTAAGTGGCCAACAGTCTTATGAAGAAATTATCACTATCAGTAGCTGTAAGAGAAACATAATTTGAAACAAGAATGTTATATTACAATGAAACTCTTAGTAAATGAAAAAAAAACAGAGAATAACCAATGCTGCAGAGGATGAGTATATATTGCAATACTCATGTCTTGCTGGCAGGGTTGCAAAATCGTGCAGCAACTAATGAAAAAGTGTGGGGCTTCCTTAAACAAATGGAAACAAAAATTCCATATGATCATGCAATCTCTCTACTCAGTATATACTTCAAAGAAATAAAGAATGATATACAAACACATATATGTATATTCATTTTATCACCACAATTTCTATAATGGCAAAGAGATTCAAACACCCCTTCCGTGGAGGAGTGAATAAATAAACTCTGAAACACACACAATGGAATATTATGCAGACCTAAAAATAATGAGCTTGCCTAATACCTCATGATATGAACAAAATTTCAAGACATTATACTCAGAGAAATAGCCAACTCATAAAGATTGATGTTTCATGACACTACTATTATAAAGGAAAAACAACAAGATTAAATGGTTTTTCAGTCTAAAGGGAAAGGCTATGAAGATACCAGGGGCAGGGGTGGGGGCAGTGGGCAGGAAATGGGACCAGGAGAGAAGAAGGGAACGTGTCTGTGGGGAATAACATGAATATCCACATCCACAAGGGTTTCCTGGGACTCCAGAACTATTTGATGAGATGGGATGTAC
Organism: Nesogale talazaci; assembly: GCA_004026705.1. Lineage (NCBI taxonomy): Eukaryota > Metazoa > Chordata > Mammalia > Afrosoricida > Tenrecidae > Nesogale > Nesogale talazaci. The sequence goes on along the minus strand of PVJH01001367.1, from coordinate 91,942 downwards.
AACTACATATAGCAAGTTTTTAACCCTATGTATTATACTTCAAAAATAAAAGGGGGGAATAAAAAATTAAACTAAAAATTCAGCCTAAAGCTAACAAAAAAAAGTGTTACAGCATTAAAATCCCTCTAGCTTTCTTACTCATCCTATCTAAACACTTCTCTGTGTTTCTAAATGGATGAAAAGTAAAATTGAAATTGACTTCAATTCTGTTGTGACACAACAGCTAGTTTCAAACCAAAAAAAGAAAGAAGCAGAGAAACAATCTGAATGTAAACTAATAGGAACATTATTGGATCACTTATTGAACAAATTGAATAAGAGTTATCACACAACTCTTATTAACACAGATTGCTAGGTTCAGTGCCATTCAGTCCGTTTCAACTCATAGTTACCTCTATACACCAGAATGAAACATTGCACCACCCTCACAAATACTATTTCAGTTCTTGTGTTATTAGTCTCATTGATGGTGTCCTCTTTTTAATTGACATACGTTGCTCATCAAGATGTCTCCAACTTCACGTGATATTCCTATCTCTGGGTCTCTGAATTTATGCTCCTCTTTTTATAAGGATGGCAGTCAGAAGTATGGTGCTGTAAAAAAATGGAAAGTATACAGGACGGACAGGAAAACCAACAAATTGGTCTTGGAAGTACAGCCAAAATGTTCCTTAGAAACAAGGGTGACGTCTCAAGTACTTTGGACATGTGAATTGGAGAAACCAGTTCCTAGAAAACAATGTCATATTGGGTAGAGTAAAAGGCTAAAGAAAAATAAGATGAACCTCAAGGAGGTGGATTGACATAATGGCTACAGAACTGGGCTCAAACATAAGAACAATTGCCATGCTAATGCAGAACGAGGCTATGTTTTGCTCTGTTATACCAAGGGTTGCTATTTCAGAACCAATTTGATGGAACAAACCTAGCAATCGATTTTTAATAGTTGTGTACTATGAGTATATCATAATTTATTCAACAAGTTGCCTGTTTATATATATTCATATTGTTTCATGTTTTATCTTTATTTGTTTACATTTTCTCACTAAAACATTGGTGAAATAAACATGAGTGAGTATACGCTCATTGTTTAATTCCTACAATGCACATTTCTGAATATATTGTTTCTGGTAAAAAGGAACAATTTTCTTGATCATATAGGCATGTAGGTGTACTCTTCAGTCAATGGCCTCCAGCAGCTGCCCACTTCTCCTAGGGTTTCAAAGACATTCTTCTTAACACAAGCCTGAACAAGCTAGTTATTCCTGTATTACTCTGATCAAAGACAAAGTCGTGCCAGGAAATGCATACACTGCATAGCCTTGTTATTTTCACCTCTCAGAGATCATCACTTTAAAAGTAAGACACTGTTCAAGTACATGTCTGGATTGACAAACAGGCTAACTCAGTGTGGGAAGAAGTGTGGGAGTATGTCTCTGAATATATGTAGACTTGGTAAAGGATATGTGTGTGTTTATTTATCTTTGTTTCAAATTTATTCATGAATATAGTGGAGCATGCAATGAGCAAAATTATGCAAACGTCATAGCCATAACCTCAAAGGAATGAGTTGTTGAGTCTCCTAAATGCAGAACTGGTTACCTTAAATTCTAAACATTCCAAAGTCCTAGCTCTCATGGCCTCCCCCCCCAAAAAAAAAAGAGTCTTAAACCAAAGTTCTAGCTTTCTTATGCCTTCTGTGTTGAGTTTTCCGCATTGTGGATCATGAGAGCCCATAACCTTATATTTATTCAATATTACTTTCTAAACCTAGGGCACTTCATGCACAATAGATCTAAAAATGTCCACTCACAAATGTGTCTAATTTCCAAGAAAGCACTGCTCTGAGTTGCTTAATGATGAATAAAGTCTACATGGAGTTGATATTGCTTTTGAATATGCCAGAAGAGATTCCATTATGTTTCTCTGAGCTGCATATTAACAATGAAAAATGTACCATCATATAATGGCATATAGATATTTTCCTCTGGAAACATGCTTGGGTTTCTTTTCCTTCCCTTTAGGTGATCACCACCCACACCCACCCACAAGCAAGATTAAATATTCTTTAAACAAGAAAATAATAAGAGCTGAATAAATGCCCTCCAGCATCAAAAATCGTAGAAGAATCAGTGGGGGAAATACTCACTGAATTCAGCATTTGTGATAAATTTTAGACACAGAAGGAGGGCGGCCCTTATTCATCCAAGGAATTCTGGATCCTTTTTAAAATGCAACTCTCTTCCATGCCTAAAGAGTAGCAAAGAAGTAACATGTAGAAGGGCTAGATAAGAAGGACAAAATATATTACAAGACTGAGTGAAGGTGAGGCTTCAAATTTCTGTTCAGGAGTTCCATGTTACTGAGGGCTACGTCTCCTGTTACATGCTGCATAGCATTGCTTACTGTACACATTTCAAAACTGCTATAGAGTTGATTGACTCATAGTGACCTTATAAGAGAGAGTAGAACTGCTCTGTGCAGTTTCCAAGGCTGCACATCCTTAAAAGAGCAGCATCAATTTTCTCCCACAGAGCAGCGGGTGGGCTTAAAGCCCTGCCTCTTTGTTCAGCAACTTCCTTTAGTCCACTATACCACCAAAGCTCCTTAAGTTTAACATTTCAAAATCACTATGCTGTTAGTTGCTTGGCATTTGTCCGCCTAATACACAACAGAACAAAAGGCTGCCCAGTGCTTGCTTGTGAATTAGATCGTTGTGATCCATCAATTTTTCTTGGGACGATTTTAGAGAATAAATCATCAGATCTTTCTTCCTAACCTGTCTTTGTGTATAGGTGATTCTGAAAAAGGCAGTGGTGTCTATGCATGTGACTCATTGCCTGAATGCAGAAGGCAATCGAATTCAGTCAATATTCAAAAACAGGAGCTATACAAATGATTGTTAATCCACGTAGTATTTTAAATAAAGTAAAGGGAAGTAGCTACGTAGCAACAAGCAACTGTTGGGCAGTCAACAATGACATAAGGGGTTAAAGTGGGAGGGGCACTGTAAGCACGGGGGATGTGAAAGAGATGGTGCTGCAAAATAACGTGGAATGTAATGAGAATGCTGAAAAGTGCTATCTCTCCAGTCCAGTAACTTCTCTCTGAACCTTTTGGCAAATTATCTCACGTAATTCCAAACCAGTTAACCAAGAAATGTCCATTATTTTCTCACGATATAATTTGGAGAAGTGATATTCTAAGGAATTTTATTGGAGAATTATTCTTCCTTTTTTTACGTCTTCAAAACTCAGGGCAGATGATCCCCTTGGGCCAGTAGTAGAAGTGGAGCTACTTGATGGTTGGAGGAAAAGTGGGGTACAGAGGGGGAGTCAACCTCGGGGATCTACGCTTAAACTCCTATGGGGGGGAGGCAGACATTGGGGGAGAGAGCGAGGGGAGACATCGGCAGTGTAAGTTATGACAAGACAATGATAATTTATAGAGTATTGAGAGTTGGTGGGGGAGTGGGGAGCAAGGATGCAGGGAAAGAGATGAGAGGCTGATGTCAGTGGCTCGGGTGGAAAGGTGAAGGTTCAGAGTGTGATGACAGCAGCAAGCAGGCAAAGAAGCATGGCACAATATATGTATTTATGTATTGTGAGAAACTATGTATGAGCCCCCAATAAAATGTTTTTTTTAAAAAAGAGATAAAGCTCACAACATACAGAATCCAGGAACAGGAATGGGAATCATGATAGCAAAAGGGTAGGGGGAAGGAGGAGAGAAGAGGGGGGATTGCAGTAATTGACATATAACCACACATACAACTCAAGGGGGGGGGGAAAGCAACAGAAACCATGAGGGAAGGGAGACAGCAGTCAATGTGAGATATGAAAACAATAATAATGTGCAATCTATCACGTGGCTATGGGGGTGGGTGTAGAGGGAAGAGGAAAAAAATGAGGAGATTATATAAAGGGCTCAATAGGAAGTAAATGTCTAGAAAAGAATGATAACAACATATGTACACATATGCCTCATACAATTGATGTATGGATTGTAATAAGAGTTGTAAGAGCTCCTAATAAAACGATCTTTCAATAAAACAACAAAAAACTAAAAATAATGTATTTCTAAGTCTATTTGCATATTTCATCTTTGATATGTGTATTCAGTGTACTCAAAAAGATCACAGGGAACATGAAGTCACCTAACTTGGGTGGGAAAACAATAGAGACAATACATGATTCATTGAAACATGAGTGCCCATACCCCAGTCAAAAATACCTGCTTACATAAATCTCAATTTTATCGTGCTGAAATTTAATGATAGTTTCTTTTTTCTGTCTTCACTGAAAAGTGAGAAGGTTTAGCCTCCATTGCTATGTTTTGAAAGACATTTTGAAATTTCCCCTTGATCTTTCCTTTGGTTGACTAAAGAAGCTCATATTTCTCAGCATGTTATCTTGTTTTATATATAACCTTTTAATCACCCTCTGGCTCTCTTTGAACTTTCTCTAGGTTCTTGCCTTTCATTATGGTTGCCTATAGCTGCCTAACAAGCCAATCCAAATCTTGTGACATTAAAACAGCAGAAATAATTTATTAATACCATTTCTCATAGTCCTGAGAGTTGAGTAGGTTCAGAGAGCAGATTTTACCTCAGGGTCTCCTTTGTAGTTGCAGTATGACATTGACTGGACTTGAGTAATCCTGAAGGTTTCCTTATTCAAAAGTCTGGTATGTGATTCTGGCTGTCAGCTAGGGGCAAGGCAAGGGTCAGAAGATACATGTGGCTTGTCCCAGGACTGAGTTCTAAAAGTAATCTTCTTATGGAGAGATGTTACCGCTCCTTAAATCATTTTATTGGGGACTTATACATCGTTTCTCATAATACACAAATATATATATATATATATATATCCAAGCACCTTCACATGCCTGCTGCCATCATCATTCTCCAAACATATGCTTATCCATTTGAGCCCTTGACACCAGCTTCTCATCCTTTCCTCTCCATCCTTGCTACCCCTCCCCCACCAACCCTCAATACTTAATAAATTATTATTTTTGTCATATCTTACGTGCTTGATGTCTCCTCTCCCCTACTCCAATGTCTGCCTTCCCGGTAGGAGGTGATGTGTAGATCCTTGTAGTTGGCTCCCCCTCTCTACCCCACCTTCCCTCCACCCATCCAGTAGCTCCACTCTTACTACTGCCACCAAGGGGCTCATCTGTTCTGGGTTCCCCATATTTCTATTTCCCACCTCTACCAGTGTACCTCCTCCAATCCAGCTGGATTTGTAAGGTAGAATTGGGACCATGATAGTTGTGGGGAGGAAGCCTTCAGGAACTAGAGAAAAGGCAGTTGTATGCTTCATCACCACCTCACTGTACCTTGACGGGTCTCTCTCCTCCCCACGACTCTCCTGTAAGAGGGTGTCCAATTACCCACAAGTGGGCCTTGGGTCCCCACCCTGCTCTCCCCCTCATTTGGAGTGATGTGATTCTTGTTCGTAGATGCTTGATATCTGCTCCCTTTGCCCCCTTGCCTGTGATGTTCCCTTTTAAGATGTAGCCTTGGAAGCCATAGAACATTAGTTTCGTCATATCCCACATTCATCAGAACCAACTTTACTATGGGGAGATCATGTTCAAAATGAGGGCAATTTCCCTGTGTCAACCACTATTTGCTCTGTGGGAGAAAGCAGAGGCTGTCTGATCCCATTGTCTTGGACACCAAGAGCAGCCTGGGTTGCTATGAGTCAGAATTGACTAAATGATAATGTATCTGGTTGGTTTTTCTTTGCTTTTACTCAGAGGAGTGAATTGGCAGCCATGTTGTAAGATCAGGATTCATTTTTTTAATTAAAGAATTTAGTTGTAAAAAGCAAGCAGGATTATACTCTAGGAGCAAAATTCAAAGAATTTGTCAGTGATTTTAGAGCCATTTGTGGCCATGGTCTGAGAAAAGTTAAGAGAAGCAGTAGATATTTGGAACAAAGTCTAGAATAAAAATGGTTAAAACATGTAGCTAAAGCAACGAGATGACCTCAAAGGAATCTCAGATATGAGAATTTCCAAACCAAACCAAACCCACTGCTATAGATTTGATTCCGCTTCATAGAGATCCTGCTTAGCATTTCTGAGACTAAATATAGAAACAGACAGCCTCATCTTTCTCCTGTAGAGCGGCTGGTGGATTTAAACTGCTGAACTTGTAGTTAGTATCCTAATAATCAACCCACATTAATGTTCTTACTTAAAGACTGTTCAATATTGGGTGACCCGGACTTGGCAGAGAAAAGGAGACCAGAATAGCAGTGAGCCAACCTTGATTACCATGGTGGTGACACTTGTTTCCCAAACTAAAACTATGAGTAGAGAGGTGGTTCTCACCCTTCCTAATGCCGTGACTCTTCATGTTTTGGTGAACCCCCCCAACCATAAATTATTTTCATTGCTACTTCTTAACTGTAATTTTGCTATGATTATGAATCAAGTGACCCCGAAAGGGGTCACAACCCACAGGGTGAAAATTGCTGGAGTAGAGTATGGCTCCACCCAGCGTTGGTTCATGTCTGTACTGCAGAGCAGACCTTTAGCTTGTGCTAAACACACAAGCTTCTTGTCACAGTTCCAGGTTCTGACCATCACCTCTTTATCATTGACAACATAACACCATTGCTTGAGAATGGTACAAACCTACACAGAAATGGATCAGGCTGCTTTTTACCATGTAGCACTTCTAAGAAGTTTCCCTAAGCAACAGTGGGACTTTTTGTTGCTGTTGTTGCTTAATGCAACTGCTTCCTCCTTCTCCAAAGGAATAAGGTGACATTCTACTGAAGTTCTGTTCATTCACTTAAAGAGAGACTAATGTCTGGCAGGAGAGAAGAGTGAGTACTAACTCTAGATGCCAGGGTGCTGTCCTCCTGGAACCCTGGTGGTTACAGACAGACCTCTGAGGACACACCTTTTAGCACAAGATCTAACACACTCAATTTGCTCGATGTTTGTGGGTTTCATTGTATAGAAGTGGAGGAGAAGACCTTGACACAGCCCAGGTTGTAACCAGCCTTGTAGTTTCTGTTATGTGCAAAGAGAAGGGGTAAAGAAAGAAGATAATATAACGTGCATCTTGTTCTTCAATCTTTTGTCCACTCTGATAACAGAAATGGCACTCCAATTATATTTAGCGTGTAATCTCACTGGCAGATCTACACATACAAACATGCTGTACGTCCTCATCCTCTCACCTTCTCTGCCAGTTCTGTTGCTTGAACAGTAGTGACGGGAACAGCGGCTGCTTCTGTGAAGTATCTGCCGTGCCTGTAAGAGTGGGCGCCATGGTTACCTTCACGTGCGAATGCATTTTCACATTGATTGAATATGATGACACCATTCCCTTATTGTTCATTCGAAGAGTATTTGTGAACCTTAGGCCAGGCGGGGCACTAGATTCAGTAGAACTGGAAAAGATGCACCACATATAGTTCTGTCTCTGAGGATTGACAATTGAGGAACAACACTTGGAAAATCATTCACACAGCAACTTGTATTTGTAATAGAAATTTAGTAAATCACTTTATTGTGCTAATTTGTTCCCCTGTGAGGGAGCAGAAAAGCTAATTAGTTAAGGATTCAATGATTCAAATGCTGCCCTATTCACTAGCTCCTCCCTCGGTGCACTTCCTAAGGGTCTCCTGAATAAAAGACTGCCTACACCAGACTCTTCTGAGTGTGAAAAAGAGTACTGAGATAAATGTCAGTTAATAGACTTGGAAGGTAACTGCCAGGTTGGAGTTTTCAGGCCGCCAAAGTTGAAAGAGGTGGCTATTGACTTTGGAAACTCCCAGCACTGAAACCCTGTGGCTGCTGGCACTGTCCTTTGGTGCCTGCTCCTAGCAAGTCCATGTACAACAGAAGCGAACACAGTCAAGTCCTGCTCCATCCTCACCGCGGTTCCACTGTTTGAGCCCATTGTTGCAGTCACTGTGTCGGTCCATTGTCCTCTATTTTGTTGTACATCTGCTTGAACCCATGTGGTGTCTCTTTCCAGGAAGTGGTCTCTTTGGAGCACGTGTCCAATGGGCTTCAGATGAAGTATTGCCAAGCTTTCCTCTTTCTATCCAGGAGTGATATGCGCGCTCTTCTGGCCATCCAGAGTTCCCTCAGAAGGTTTCTTTTCTACTCTGAGTTCTTGAGTAAAAATGTTAGATATGTTGAGTCGAAAAAGTTGGAAAGGAGGAAAGGGATCTGCTTTAAAATTTGAGAAAATGCCTCAAAACTTTAGACTGAATTACAAAGTCACTGCCTTGTTTCACATTCATATTTTGCAATATGACTATGGCTTTTCTGTATTTCTTCCTTAACACTTCTTATCACCAGTATGCTAATATGAATACACTAAAAATTAAGGAAATTGCATATATTGGGTCACCTAGGGTAAGATCATACATTCAGAAAAGCAGAATGGAAAATTACATCAATATTTTTTAAATATTAATTCCCCTTAAAATATAACTTATCTTTCCAGCTATATTTTGGAGGGCTAAGTGTTAATATGAACTCCACCTGTGCTTGGGAAAAAGTATATGAAGCAGTATATGAACTTGAATTTGAATTTTATATTTGCCCCTTATTAGCTATGTAAACTTGATTAAATCATTTCTTCTCCCTGTGCTCCGCTTTCCTCACTGATGAAATGAGGGTGCAAGCACATGTTCCTTAATATTACTGTGAGAGTTTAATAACTTAGCAGAATGCGCGGCTTATTGTCAGTGTGCAAATAATATTACTTTGCTGTCTTCAATGTTAGGACTGAATGAGAGCAAAAGTATAGACTGTAGTGGCATTTGCAAATGCAGAGGCTCAAATTCCTGGACCTAAGATCCATAGTCTCATGGAATTAAGCAAGATAAGAAAGGGATTAGAATTGGGCATCTCCAATGGGAAAGACATAGCACCAGATCTCAGTGAGTTTTTGTAAATTATCTCATCTCCAATGTCTAGAGGAAAGTAAGACTCAGTGAGATTAAGTGAATTTGCCTAAATTGCTTGCCTCCAGTGAACTCCTCATCGCTGTCTATGGGACCCTACCGTATGGTGACTTTATGTGTATCAGAGTAGAACTGTGCTTCTTAAGATTTTCAGTAGCTGGTTTTGTAAAAAAAAAAAAAAAAAAAAAAAAGGAAACTATTGGGCTGAGCCCCGGTGGCGTAAGTGGCTGAGTGCGTGACTGCGGCCTGCAGGTTTGGCCATTCAAATGCAGCAGTGGCTCTCAGGAGCTGCATTAGGTAGCGCCCACGACCACCAGAGGCAGTGATTGCCCACCCCCCCAAAAAAAATAAACTACTAAGTCGTATTTCTGAGGTTTCTCTGAGTGAACTCATTAACTTTTAAGATAGAGATCAAGCATTTGCATCAGCCAGAGACTTTTGTTAGTAGAATGCAATGCGCTTTTTATGATACGTTTGTATAGTTACCAGTCCTGAAACAAATCATCTACACTAGAGCATGTGATTAGAGCCAACACTCCCTTCTTCAGCATTTGGGCCCTGCCCACTCAAATTCAGTTTGAGACAACTGTGAAAGATCCTCCCAGCAAGAACGCTTCCACCAGATTTGCTGAAGCCTCTGCACAAAACACATTTGGTTTGCTTCTGGCCCTGTTCAATCTCATCTTTCTCACCTTTGGGAAAGTATAATTCCCTAGAGCTATCCCCAATAAGACTTCTGCACATACCTCTGCCTCAATGTCCACTTCGGAGAAGTCAGTCTGAGGCTTGGACTTAAACTTGAGGGTTAGCGGGGTAAAACTTATTAAGTCTCAAAAGATATCTTACTTCAAGCATGATGGTCAAAGAGTATGGAAAGCAGCTGGTGGAACTAGCATGGCAACGAGCAGCTTCTGGGTGGAGACACGACTAGAAAGAGTAACTTTGTTAGGGTCATAGTCCCAGGATAAAGAGAAGGAAAAGAGGATGACCAAAGGTATTCCCTGTCCCCGAGAGATGGTCAGGAAGTGGCAGGTTGCTCCTGTTGTCCACATATGAAAGATTTCCTTTTCACGGGTTCTCAGCTATGAGGGCACAGTCCTGGGTCAGTGGTAGAATTCTGGCCTTTTATGCAAGATATGGAACTTGGATTCCCAGTCAGTGAACCTATATAGCGCCCACCCCACCCCACCCCCAGTCTGCCATTGTAGGTTTGTCGGTTGCCTTGAAGCTGCACAGACTGCTGTCTAGCTTCCAGACAAAGACAGACCGGGATGGGGGCGGGGAGCCCAATGATCTAATGATGAAAATCATTACGAGTCTGACATGAAACTAGTCATGGAGTGGGAAAGATTTTGTTTTGCTCCATTCCTTGTGTGTGTGTGTGTGGTGGTGGGGGAGGGGGGGGCCGCGTATCATGAGCTTGGACTTACTTGACTACAGCTAAAAACAGTTCAGTTTTCTTTCCCTGTCAGGACAGTTCACAGAATGCTTGGACTTCCTTGGTACATGAGGGCTGAGTTCTATGAATGAGCATCTCAAGAGGTATGAAACAGAAGGGGTCAATTTCTTAAATCCTGGACATGCAAATGGACACTGTGTCACAAAAGTCAGTTTAAAGGGCAGAGAGCGGAAGCATCACTACTCAAAGGAGTAGAGTGAAAGAAGATTGGGGTTATGTTTTAAAATCCCCAGGCAGCAATGACACAAGAAGGACAGACACAAGACATTTTCTATTTTATCCTTCGTTTCTGACAGATGAAGGAAAAAAAATCAGAGAATATAAGTTATTTTCTTAAGACCACACAACAAAATTAGTTACAGATCCAAGCCTAGGATGCAGGCCTTTTTTTCATCTCATTAAAAACAAAGCAGTCAATTAAACTACTCTGACAAAGTAGTCAAGAGAAGTTCTGAAAATCTCTTTAAAATTGCAGCTTACTTCTAAACTCTACCGCCATCAAAGAGAGCCATACACTTAAGCACTACTATAGAACCGTGACCTGGTAATACATTGCAATAATATAATCACGTAACAATCATAAAATGATAATGATGCTCTAAGCAACCTTCCTCTGGCATTTCAAGGATACAGGGGATGCAGCAATGCCCAAGAAATAGGCCTTGTGCTCCCAGAGTGCACAGGTCAATTGAAACCACAAATAAAGAAGAAAGTGTAATCGAGCTGGACTGTGTTATATTCTGAAAGTACATTGAAGAGGAAATTAAATATTGCTTTCTAGCTGTAGCAATTCTTACAAAAGAATGTGAGATCTAATGTAAAATGGGAGGATGAGTAGGGAGATGAAAATATTTCAGGCAGAGAAAGCATCTATAATGATAAATTAGGAATACAATTCTACATTTGTAAAGAATGAACTGACTTAATTTATCGACATAGTAGATTCTCAATATGCAGTTGAAAGTAAAATATTTTAAATGCTTTAAAATCTATGGGTACAGTGTATCTCTAGTATAGAGACCTATAGGATCTCAACTCACTGGGGAATAATTGATAGCTCTCTGCTTTGTCTCAGACTTCTCTTCCTCCTGGAGATTGTTGATAGAAAAGAAAAAAACATGAAGGCATGATTAATCCAATCACAACCATACCTTGTCACATGCTCTTGCCTATTGTTCATGGATCAGTAATAACCCAAGTAAGAAAATCTGTTTCATGCTATTCATGCTATTCCCACCTATGGCAATTTATTTCTGTTTGTAAATACGGCATCTTAGAAAGGGTGTGGGCAAGTGCTCTTGGTGCAATTATGCAATCTTTGTTGTCAGAATGGAATAAATGTTTCTCCTTCCTGCAGTAATTGCTAATTATAAACTGGCTTATATAGCTATAAGAGGGCTTTAATTTTCTCTAACAGCTTCTGTCCTTTCTGAACCCTGCAAAAGTGACTCTCCGGACTCTCAGCTGACATGCTCATTTCCCAAGGGAGTTTACTATGATTATGACCAAGGACTTCCAAAATGCATGTATCTGCCTCGAGAAGAACCATTCCTCTATTGTATACCACCCACCTTCTCCCATCCCATCTTCACATATTGTTCACTTATGACAGTTCTTGACTTGATCGCTATAAATGTTTAAATCAATTATGTGCAAGACATGGGGCAAGTAGGTATCTTGAGGCTCCCCGGGATAAATATGATACAGATTTAAAACTTCCTGGAGGCAAGGCCTCTTGATAAAGAAAATATATATTAAAATAATACATTGTAATACAAGGCAAATGTAAAATGGCATTCAGGAGTATAATGAGTTTATTTAGAGTGAATATGTTTTATAACAAGAAGTGTCCAAGAAGACTGTGGAAAGAGCAGAGTCTGAGTTCAAACTTTAAAGGATCAGTGGGTAGAAGTATAGAAGAGATTTTCATATGAATAGGCGATGCCATGATCAGATACTTTCTCTCTATTGTTTTAGAGAATTCAGGGTAATGAATATGTGAAATAAGTCAACGGAATAAAGAAATATAACCCTCCCACATGGAGAAGCAAGAACTACTTCTGAATAATAATTAGTTTGTCTCAGGATTGATTCAACCCAGAGTCGATGGCCCTTGCCTTGACAAAAGAACATAAGCAGCGTTGAAACTTGTCAGTTTGGGGTGGAGGTCTTAAGGGTCAGGATCTTGTTCTTTATCATGGTCTCTTTTTTTCTGCTCGAATTGTTCCCATGAAGACCCTCTCCAGTGACACTTGAGCTTATGGGCAAGAGTATGCACCCTTTTCAAAAGGTCACCGGGCTCTTGCAGTTTTCAGCGTCACCACTTTCAAAAGAAAGAATATCTCTAATCGGCATCCCTCTTCTTTCATTCAGACATCAGGTTGTATAATTCTTCACTTTTCCTACTGTCCCTCTTTTTCATTTAGAACAGAAACCTATTCCCTTTTGATATCTTCTCATTTACACATGTATATATAGATGTACTATTTTCTATTATACTGTGTATTCAGCTGAAATATAATGGATAAATGGGAAAACTGTGTTTTGAAGAATTTGGATTGGTTCATAAATGAACTTTCCCACCACTCTAATATAATGATTTATAAAGATTGGCGGCAAGCTCTCTCACAAGTAAAGAGATATTCATAGAAACATGTAAAGAGGTTTAGAATAAAGGGTAAAATTCATATCCAAAGTGTCTTTCTTTAGAGCAAGCCTGGTCTGATCAAGTGGATCAAATAATCACCATAATTTCTATTATGCTAAACTAGCTAGATATGCCTCATCTCTACCTCCCTGTGATTGAAAAAGAGAAATAAAAATATACATAAACAAAATGAAAAAGGAAAATAAAGGGAAGCAATGAAAGAAAAAGTATAGGGCTGAGCCCCGGTGGCATAGTGGTTGTGCGCGGGACTGTGGCCCACTGGGACGGAGGTTCAATTCCAGCAGTGGGGCTGGGCCTCCTACTCCCACCACCGGAGAGCAGTGATGTCCCCCCCCCCCAAAAAAAAGGTATCTTGATAGGTGAAAAAAGTTTCACTCTGCCTCAGATTTAGGGTTTTTTTTTAATTTATTAGCATATAATTCACATATCATACATTTTAATCACTCAATCATATTGAGTTGTGCAATCATTTACACAATCACTTTCAGAACTTTTTCTTCTGATGTGTATTTTTATTAGATATACATTTTTCCTCATTCTTTCCTGGCATGACCCTAGGTAATTATTAATCCAGTTGCTGTTCCCATAGATCCATCCATCTCAGATTTCATACACATAAAACTGAGGGCTGGGGGAGAAGCACACAGGAAACAAGCAACAATGACAAATGGAAGCAGAACACCTCAATTAAAAAGAAAGTAGAAATTTGTAAAACCTGAAGCAATTTTAAAATGTGCCCAAAGGGAGAGTAAATGATTTGATGTCAACCTAACTACCTCTGTCATAACCAACTTTAAAATGCCCTCTGTTTGACAAGAAGGATGCTAGCAACCTTGCATTGTGGTCAGAGGGTATCACTTGAGGCCTTTTCTATGTGGGGAGCCCTGCAAATTGATTCAGTGCCCACTGTCATCCATGGGCTTCTGCAAACTGGGTGTTCAGAATTTAAGCTCTACTACCTTCCCTGCCTTCAGATTTGGATTTTATTATTTGAAATCCTTACATCAGAGAGATGGATGTGACTCTTTAATGTGGACCTAGTTGACATCTCACTTAAACAGTTGTTGTCTGAAGAAGACATCCTTTAAGATTCCAGAGTCTCAGTTTCAGGCACCATCTAGTTTCTTCACCACACTTTGGGATAGTGTTTTCTTCATGAACGTGAGTATAGAGTAGGGCCATATCATACAAACCAATTGTTCTAAAATATGGGCTAGGATTAAGTGTGAGCCTTTTAGTTTTAATGGAATTAGACTCACCCAAAGAGAGGACACTCAATGCTTTATATCTCAAAGACAAAGCTATGAATCTGTAGCCAAAAAGATATACAGATTAGCTAATTGTGCAGCCAGAGGCAAACATCAGTGATGATTGCTTGCAGCAATATTTATATTAGAATTGTCGTGGTGGTTCTCTCTTAGTGCTCTAGTGACAAGCATATTTTTAGCGGTCTGCTGGAACTGTATTTTCCCCCCATATACTTGTGATTTATAGTGTGGTTTCATGTTGGTTTGTGATCTGCATGGTTGGCAGTTTGAAACGACCAGCACCTCCGGAGAAGGAAGACTAGACTTTCTACTCCTGTAACCAGTTAGTCTTGGAAACCCACAGGAGAGTCACGATGAATCTGTATTGACTTGATGGTAGTGAGTTTGGATTGGTTTATTTTGAATCATGAGAGGTTTTTCAGAATGACATACTTACAATTAACTATGGAAGAAGCCTGAGTACACATACACAGATGCAAATTCAGTCCACACAATAGTCAAAACCAAAAGATAAAGATTAATATTTCCACCCACTTGTGGCTTTTGCAGATGGTAAAACTGTCATTAAAAGAGTACATAATCCTTTCACCTTTTTCCTCCACCTAAAGCTTCCGAACCCTCATGCCCCAGCCTTTATGATTTAGCCATTGTCAAATAATTTTTTTAAAGAGTGAAAGATGATTTTATACTCCTTGAATTTGGAAGACACTGGAAGTTGATTTTCTGTCTAAGGCATTAAAGAGTCATTCCATGAGGAATAGACGGTAAGTCACAGGTTACAAGCATTTCACTTAAGAACAACTCAGATTCTAATATTATAAAAACTCATCCTCGCTTTGAAATGATTGAACTCTATACTCATAATACAGCTGGCTCAGGCATAGGAACAACTGTGAGAATGGCACGGGGTCACGCAGTGCTTCCCTCTGCTGTGCAGAAGGGCACCTAACAACCTACTCACAAGTTCTTCCTGAGGAACACCTTTGATCACTGCATGTACAATTTTTTAAATCATGGGAAAACCTTCAAATATTTTCTTGCACTAAATTATAGCTAAATATGAATTGTATGCACCCATTCCAATTGACCTAAAGTTGGACATGGAGACCTACGTAAGAACTGTTTGCAACTCAGGGACTGCCTCTATCTGAATTTCCTATGAGTCAAGTCAATATATTTCTCTGGCTTGCCACTTCCCTCTGTCTGCTGTTTTTGTTTGGTCGTTTTGCTTTCCCGGTGCTCATTTCACATAGACTTTTGAGCCTCTTGGTGGTTCTTTAAGGTTCCCTGCTCATGTGTGCGGTGGTTTAGGTGTTTGTCTTCTAACTGCAAGGTCAGTGGTCCCAAACCACCAGTTGCTCTTTGAGAGAAAGATAAGGCTTTCAACTCTTAGGAAATGTCACTGTCTCAGAAACCCACAGGAGCAGATCTATTCTGCCTTGCAGGCCTATTTTGAATTGAAATTGACTTGATGGCAATGAGTTAAACGTTGGAGTTTTATAAAGTTCCCTGCTGACTCTTCCTTCTGCATATCATACCATCTAATCCGCAGGAAACATCTTGGCATTCTTAGTTTCAGAAAGTTCTTAATATTCTTAGTGCCAGCAAATTCTAGCAGCACACGTCAACCTCGTTGTGAGAGCAACCAACATCATGTCTCATCATCAAGGCATGTGCCCCTATCCTCACACATCTCCTGGAAGGGGCCAAACACCACTCCACAGGTTGCAACTGACTGCAGGAAATACTTAGCAGCTTCACACTGTTCTTTCCTAATTCTTCAGTTTGACATTAAGAGTGAACATTCACAATGTTACTGCTTCAGTTTAGAATGAGTTCGCACCTTCCAAAGAAATTATCTTCAAAAATACTCCTCCAAGTCTTCACTGCTGTCTCCTTCCTCAACAAAAGTGGCAAGTTTAAAAGTCAAATAAGCAATTCTCATGCTTCTATCATGTCACTTTATTTTTCAAAAGTGGATTTGTGATGCCCCCCTCCCCCCAAAAAAAGTGGGTTTGTGTTCTTGTTTATTTTATGATTGCATTTGAACTTTAAGGTCATCTTATCAACACACAAATACATTCATACAATTTTAATATGGTAACATTCACAAGAACGAAGTGCTCACCAAATGGTTTTCCACATTGGTACATATTTTATTCGGTTTATTTATAGTTTAAACTTGATTGCACTACCCCAAAATATTAGTGCCATTAATTAAGGAATTGGAACAAACCTGAGAATGTTGGCATAGGGAATATATAGACTATTGGAAATAGGGAAGGATACAAACACAGAGGAGACACAAATTGACAAGTGGGATACACTGAAGATAGATGACTTGTGTACATTGAAATAATTAGCCAAGAGAGTAATAATAAGAGAGCCAATAGATTGGTAAGATATCTTTAGTAATGACACATCAGACAAAACCCTTATTACTATTATCTACAATATTTTGCAAGCTTACAATAAGAAAAAAAAACTGGCTACCCACTGAGGAGGTAGGCAAAGGACCTGAACAGAAGTTTTAATGGGCAGGAATTATAATGGTCAATAAGCATATGAGAAAATGTTCCTGATTAGTAGTCATAAGAGAAATGCAATTTAAAACAACTATGATATACCACATAACACCCTCAATGAAAGTCCAATTAAATATATGAATGTATCAATTATTGGAGGGACTATGGGAAAGTAGGAACTCTCGTCCATTGCTGGTGGACATGTAGGTACGTATAGCTATCATGGAAATTGATTTGGCAATATCTAAAACATACCACCTAGCAACCCCTCTCCTGGGTATATACACAGAAGAGACAAGAAACAAATCATGGCCAGACATGTGTGCTCCAGTGTTCATCATGGCTTAGCTCACAATTGCAAGGAGTTGGAGGCAACCCAAATTTCCAACATCAGACATATGGATCCAAAACCATGGTACAGATATACAATGGAGTGCCATAATTCCATAAAATGCAGTGAAGAATGCATGAAGCACATTGCCACACGGAAAAAACTGGAGGAAATCATGCTAAGAAAAGTAAGCCAAGCACAAGACAACAAATATAACATGAGTCCATTGAGTAAGCTTAAAAAAGCAAAAACCAAAACGGGGCATAAAGGAGAAGCTACTGTAAACATACAGCCCTGATGTGAGATCTAGAAACTCTGGCAGAGGCTAAACCCAATTCAAGGACACACATGGCAACCAACTCAATAAGAAAGGGAAAGAAAGAGAAAAAAAGACGTGGGTCAGAGGGAGCAGGGCACTAACCCACTCCAGAGGAAGGTATAGTCTATATCTCCACAGGAGAGGGAGAAAGAGACCAGGCTTCAAGCCAATGCACCAAGAAAACAACCTACTGCCATGTACCAGGGAACCAATAGAGAGGTCTGTAGGTCTGTTCAACTATGTAGACAGCCCCCGACCCCTGAGAAGAATGCACTTCATAGGACAGCACTGGGGTACAGCTTTGGAAGAGGGATATATCAAAATAGAGCACATGGTAGAAAGAAAAAGGGGTGGAGAGGGAGGAGAAGGCCTCCTGGCCTACCAAGCCCCAAAGATATTCCTGCTTAGAGCAGACAACTCACAGAGAGGACAATAGGGCCAGTCTCACCATGAGAAAGGAGATCCTTCACTAAACCATAACACTGAGGGGGGGCAACATTGGAGACACAATATGGGAATGGTGTACAAACTGAACACATCACACTCAGACAAAACAACAAGGGCATGCAGCAGAGCATCTAGTGGTGCAAAGTGAGGAAATTTCCTGGGAATACCAAAAATAGTCTTTGGAGACTGAGTGTGGCACCCCATAAGACACGACTGGAAACACTCATAAAAGCCAACAAACATACCTTGAACTATATCTGTATGACTATCTAGATGAGATAGTTGGGATAAATAATTCAGAGATGAAAGGATTGGGACCAATGGTTCCAGGAGGATATGGGAGAAGGGGAGGTGGGAGAAAGGAAGTGGGGGAAATTATCTCAGGGACAAGGCAACAGCAAGTGAACTAACATCAATGGAAAGAAGGGACTTAATCAAGGGCAATGAAGCAGCGAGGAATTACTAAATCTGAAAGAAAACTGAATATGATGGGAGAACAAGAGGAAAGTAAAAGAAAATAGAGGAAAGAACCAGGAGGCAAAAGACATTTATAGAGATCTGAAAGCAGGTGTGTGTGTGTGTGTGTATGTGTGTGTGTGTATCGAGAGGGAGGGGATAGAACTTTGTACTAATATCTATATGTTAACAATTAGAGGTGTAGCTGGACATTGGGCCTCGACTCAAATGCTCCCTCCTCACAAGAATACTTTGCTTTAACACTCTGGCATTCTGTGATGCTCACCTTCATGACATGATCACTGGAGAAAAAAATGGGTGCATAAACAAAGGTTGTGAAGAAAGATGATAGTGCCTGGCTATATATATAGCAGCTGAGGTCTCAACGGCTTAAAGATAAACAAGGGGTCTTCTAACTCAGAAGCAACTAAACCCACATGGAAGAAGCACACCAGCCTGTGTTATCATGAGGTGTCGAAGGCAGCAGGCATCTAAGACCCAGAACAAAATCATACCCAAAGTGAATGGAGGAACATAGGGTGGAAATTCAATGCCCATCTGTAAACAATTGGACATCCCCTCACAAAGGGGTCACAGGGAAAGAATGAGCCAGGCAGGGTGCAGTACAGCACTGATGTAATACACAACTTTCCTCTAGCTCTTTCGCGCTTCCTTCCCCCCACAATCATAACCTCAATATTGCCTTAGAAATCGGTTTAGACCAGAGCATGCACACTACTACAGAGAAGAGCCTGCAACCAAGGAATCCAGGGTAGATAAACCTCTCAGGACCAACAATGGCACTAGAGATTCCAGGCAGACTAAGTGGGGGGGGTGGCGCGGGATTCAACAAGGATCAATCTAGACTCCTCTCCAATGGGGAAGAATAATGGAAAAGTGGATGAGGGATGACAGAGGATAATGTAAGATATGAAAATAATGATCTATAACATCAAAAATTTGTGAGGGAGGGCACGAGGAGGAAGAAATGAGGAGCTGACATTGGGGACTCAAGTGGGAAGAGAATGTTTTGAAAATTATTGTGGTGGCATATCTGCAAATGTTTTTCACACACTGGATGAGTGTATCGATTGTGCTAAGAGAAGTAAGAGTCACCAATAAGGTAAGGGGAAAAAGGGAAAGAGACAAAGAAAAGTTTATTGCACTTATGAAGTGTATTCTTTTAATTGTATTTTCTAATTGTTTTTTGAGGATGTGTGAGAACTTTGATTTGGGGGGAAATCTTGTTGAAATTTGTTATTAGCTCTAATACCTTGTTGAGTCTATTGAAATGTTTGTGCACACAATTAGATTATCTGAAAATAAAGAAAATTTAATTTTTTCCCGTTCTTAAAGCATTGCTACTTTTGTTCTGCAGCACTCCATACAATCTCTAACACTATGGTAAATAGAAACTGTAAATAGGCAACTTTATCTGGTCACTAAGCTATAAAGAACAGCATGTGTCACTATTGGGGATGATATTTCCTATAGATTTCTAAACCGCATTTAGAGAGTGTTTTTCTTCCTGATTGCTCATTGGAAATCTTCTTCAAAAGGCACCGAGTCTAATCAGTAGTACAATTGTTCGTGGACAACTGCTCTGGAAACAGATACAATCAGTTAAGTGATTTCTTTCATCTTTCAAGTCACTGGTAGGAGGAACATATGGACATTCTTTTACTGTGCTATTCTGAAGTACGTACCTCTGAAATGCATTCTTTTTCATTTTCCCCATTTTATTGCTTGATAATATTGGCTTATTGCATTTATCTTGCATTTCTATGTAGGGTGCAAGATTCTGTAAACAAGAATTAAATACGCTGCCTTTGTATCTAGAATGTAAAAGGTAGAGACATTGCTTGCTTTATTCACTGCTATTGCTTCAGAACCTAGCACAATACTGAGCCATTAGGAACTAGATATATTTTTTAATTTGTCACCTTCATATTCCTCCAGTGTCTCACAAACCAGTGTTATTGAAATAAAATTCGCATTCCACACAATTCAATTATTTTGATATATTAAAGTGTCATGAAATCATCACTCAATCAACTGTAGAACATTTTCATCATTTTGTACTGTTTTTAGCTCTCCTTCCCCCCTCAACTTCTCCTATTATAATGCTAAGGAATTATTAACCTAGTTACTGTCTATAGATCTTCCCTATCATCGATTTAATATAAAGAAAACCATACATAAAAACCTCACTAACACCAAAAAAAGGATAATTTCAAACCAAAAGAAAGCATAAAATAATAAAACTAGAACAAATTAAAAATTAACCAAGGTGAAAACAAATTTTAAAATGCTAAATTTTTACCTAACTATATCTGCAGTATTTCTCTTTCTGATGCACTCGGTATAAGGGTACAACCTTAGACTTTTATTTGGAGTCCACCATCTTTTCACCTGGACATCTGCTTCTCAATAGCTCAAGTAAAGCTTAAGGCTGATACTTGTGTCAATGCCATAAAAAATGTTTGACACGTTTGCAATCTAACTTCATGAATTTCAAAAGAGATGACACCCATTTTGATAAATGCATGTGAATATGCAGTTGATGAACAATGAAAATAGAGCCAAATTACAGTTTGGTACCCAAGACAATAATCAATCTTTCATCATGCTAATGGTCTGTCATGAGACTGTAAAACCACATGAAGACAGGAAACAGAAAAGTCCACATGTCAGCTTTCCAAGTCAACATAATTTGGTTAACAAAATATATTTATCTATGAATGAATGATAGCAAATTGTGATCATGGCAGTTCAATTGTAATATATGTCAAAGCTATCTAGAAGAGATTACTATCATAGCATTGAATAAGGTTACCATGGGCATAACAGACTAATTGGTACAGTTAGGTCTATTTTTAAATCTCAAATAACATTTTACTCCTCTTACAGTGCTCCTCTCTTCCCCTTAACTAAGAACGTTATCTACATATGGGTTTCTCATTCCCACTTTAATGGTCTATCCATATGTTTCCCTTAAATCACAGAGTTGGGAAGATTATGAAGGTGAGCCAAAAAGTACTGTTAGTAAGTTTCCATTCAAACATGCACAGATTCACACCAAAGAAAACAGGTTTAAATGTGTCTATGTGGTCATTAGATAGCTACAGACAATTCTCTTAATAATACACACATGCATGTTTCACTTGAGGCCTTAAAAATAGTCCAATCAAAACAGTGACATTTTATGGGAGCTGCTAGTCAGGTCAGTTAAACGAAATGAAGTCAGATTAGAACCTTATGATGACTGTGTTGGGTGATTCCCAAGGGATAGATTTTCTTAGAGGACATTGGAAAATCATAGGTGCTTATTAGAAAAAAAGTTTTGTGGTTTTTCTAAATTTCTTGGGGGGCATCACTGCCTCTGGTGGTCGTGGGAGCTACCCAGCACTGCTCCTGAGAGCCGCCGCTGGATTTGAACCGTCAAGCCCGCAGGCTGAAGTCCCGCACTCAACCACTTAAGCCACCAGGGCTCAGCCCCAGAAAAAAAAGTTCTAAGAAAATTTAAAACCACCTTGATCAAAAAAAGTCAGAAATGTGGCCCCTAGGATTTTTTCCCATCACAACACTGCACCTGCTCATTCTTCAGTGGTAGCAAGGCCTCTGCTATGAGAATCCACCCTACAGCACTAATCTTTCCCCTCCAGGCTCCTTTTTGTTCCCCAAACTCAAAGAACATTGAAAAGAAGCAAAATTCTGGTTGCTTGAGGATAACAAATCTGCTATTTTGACGGGATGTCAATGGAAAAGTACAGGATTTTTCAGGCAAGGTTAGAAAGATAAAAACATTATGTTTAGAAGTTTGTAGACATAGGTGGATGACGTGAAGAAACAGTAGCTTCACAGTTTGATATTTTCATTTAATACAGAGTCCTACCTGTTGCAGCAATAACTTTCACTGGCACTAGTACAAAGAAATCTAGCAGACAAGTTCTCATCCAGCCTTTTATGGAGTGGTGGTAATAAAGAATGGACATGGGGGAAAGCACTTAGATTTCTGGGAAGGGAATGTTCCTATCTCAGAAAAAGTACCTAATCTGACTGAGATGGAAACTTTCCAACACCACCCAAGTAATTCACTTATCTTTCTTCTCATTTGAGCTCATTTCCATACCTTCCTGCACTATCTCCAACTGCAAGCTCTTTTCTCTCCCTTCAACATTTCTCTTTCTCAGCTGCATGAATTCTATTACCTTTTTACCTGAAAGAAGAAAATTTCCTCCTGCCAGCACAAAAAAATTCATGAACAATTATATAAGCTAGATCCATAAAGCTACTCAACATCGTCCCATGATCCCTAAATGGGCATCCCAAAATGTATTTAGATGAACAGAATCCAGCTCTCCTACTCTGATGTCTTTCAGTTGTAAATCTTGAGTCAAGAATGTGAACGCAAGGAGTTTATTTGGAGGTGGTACCATAAAATCACCTCACTATTTGTCTGTGGATTTGTCATATTGTGATGGTTTGTACATTGCTATGATGCAGGAAGTTATCTCTGGCATTTCAAATGCCACAAAGGACATCTGAAGTGAACACCTTTCTCAAAACTTTCAGATTTTGAACAGATAATGAAGAAGGAATCAGCAGCATATCTAGAGGGAAGTAGCTACTGAACATTTTATACATAGAATTGAAATATTGTCAGCTACCAATGGTCTAATAAGTGGAAGGAGAACATTGTTGGAAATAGTGTCTGAGGATGGGCCTCTTGGATCTAAAAGTACTGAAATGTGACTGATGAGGAACTGATTTTTCAAAGTAGAAGTAAGCATGGCGACATAACTAAGATAAAGCCTTTGGGAGTAAAGCCTTTGGTAGATTCGTTGGCTGATGGGACACAACTCAAGGTAAGAGGAAACAGCTGCAAAAATCTACTAATAATTGGAAGTTGAAATATGTAAAGTATGAATCTAGGAAAATTGTAAGTCAGCAAAAGTGAAATGCATAAAGTTCAATGTCTAGGTATTAGTGAGGCTGAAATGGATTGGTATTGACTTTATTTATCAGTAAATCAGATGATTTACTGTGCCAGGAATAACAATCAAGAGGAATAGCATTGCAATTGATAATTGCATTCACTGTCAGAAAGGATATTTCAAGGTTTTTAGTGAAGTACAATGTTCTCTGTGATATATCCATTCAAGTAAATTCAATCTTTGCCAATATTATACACATTTGTGCACCACCAACAAAACAAGGGGTGACGAAATTGAAGAATTCTATTGATAGCTTTATTCAAAAGTTGTTCAAGCATTCATTCAGCATGTCTTGATAATTATTGGTGACTTTAATTCAAAAGTTGGAAACAAATAGGAAGGTACAAGCAGTTGAAAATATGAAGTTTGTGATAGAAATGAGTTAGGAATTCACTACAGAATTGTGTAAGATCAAGGACCTGTTCATAGCGAATAACTTTTTTCAACAACACAAAAGGCAACTAAATATATACAGACTTCTCAAGATGGAATATACAGAAATCAAACTGACTACATCTGTGGGAAGAGACTAGGAGAGGCTCAATAATGGCAGCTAAAATGAGGGTAGAAAATAGGGAATGAACCATAAATTGCTCATATGTAAATTAGAATAAAGCTGAAGAAAATTAAAACAAGTCCCAAAGAGTCACAAAATGACTTTGAGTCTAAGCCACCAGAGTTTTAAGAACATGTGACTCATTGAATGCTAATAATAGAAGACCTGATGAGCTATGGAATGATATCAAGAACATCATTCTTGAAGAAAGCAAAAGGTCATTAAAAATACAAGAAAGATAGAAAAGATCAGCATGGTTGTCAGAAAAGGCTCTGAAACTTGCTCTTAATCATAGAATAACTAAGAAAGATAGAAGAAATAATGAAGTCAAGCAGCTGAAGAGAAATGTTCAAAGGGCAGCTGGAGGATACAAAATCAAGTATTATTATGAAATATACAAATATTTACAGTTAGAAAACCCAAAATGAAGAACACCCTTAGCATAATGTGAAATGAAAGTACACAAAAAAATTCAAGCCCAAATTGAAATATTAAAGATTCTCTGGCCAAAATATTCAATGATGCAAGAATAATCAAAAGCAGATGGAAAGAATACTGTATCAAAAATAACTATATAGTTATTGAAGGAGGTAGTATATATGCAAGAACTGAATGGTGCTGAATGAAGAAGTTTGCATTAGTCTGGGATGAATAGAGAAACTAATTCAGAGACATTCATACATGTATAAGAGAAAGCTTTATAACAAGAAGGAATTATGCATCAATAAAACATTCCAACCTATTCTGATCTAATTTGAATTTGTAAAGTAAAATTGAGGTCATAATAGTGAGGAAGAGGAGACAGTAAAGAGCTAGAGTAAAGTTGTTTGCTTCATCAGTGCTATACTACACCCTTGACTGGCTCATCTCTTCCCTAAGATCCTTCTATAGAGGGATGGCCAACTCTCTACAGATGGGCATTGGATATCCACTCTATGCAACCCACCTCCCTCCATTCACCTTGGGTATGACTTTGTTCTGGAACTTAGATGTCTGGTACCTGATCCCATTGAAACCTCATGATCACACAGGCTGCTTTGTTTCTTCCATGTGGATTTTACTGCTTCTGAGCTGGATGGCCACTTGTTTGTCTTCAAGCCTTGAATACCCCAGATGGTATACCTTTTAATAGCCAGGCACCATGCGCTTTTTTCAACACATGTGCTTATGTGCCCATTGTTTCTTCAGCAATTGTGTGAGGAAGGTGGGCATCACAGAATGCTGTATTATTAGAACAAAGTGTTCTTATGTTGAGGAAGTACTTGAGTCGAGGCCCAATGTCCATCTGCACCCTTAATTCTCAACGTATAGATATGAGTACATAGTTCTATTCCTCTCTCTCTATACACACACACACACATATATGCATGTATTTAGACCTCTATAAATGTCTTTTTGGTTTTTTCTTCCTTCACATCACTGCCCTGGTGGAAGTAGGAAGCCCAGTCTTGCTCCTGGAGGGCTGCTGCTGGATTTGAACCACCAACCCTGTTGGTCGCAGTCTTGCACACAACCACTGCACCACTGGGGCTCAGCTTTATAAATGTCTTGTGCCTCCTGGTTCTTGCCTCTATTTTCATTTACTTTCCTCTTGTTCCATCTTCATATTCAGCCTCCAACCTGGTTTAGTAAACCCTCGCTCCTGCATTGCCCTTGATAAAGCCCCACTAGGCATCCTACGTCCTTCTTTCCATTGCTTTTAGTCCACTTGTTGTTCCCTTGCTCTGGAGTTGCCCCGCAGCGCAACTTCCTTTCTCCTACCTCCCCTTCTCCCAAATTCCCCAGAATCATTGGTCCCATTCTTTTCATCTCTGAATTATTTATCCCAGTTATCTTATCTAGATAGACATGCAGATACACTAATAAATGCAAAATCCTTGCAAAGTCAATTAAAATAACAAAAAAGTCAAAACCAACAAAACAACAGCAAAAGGAAAGCCAGTGACCAAAAAAAAAAAAAAAAAACCCGGAAAGGCCTATAAGTACTTCAAGTCTGTTGGTTTTTAAGTGTTTTACAGTTGAGTCTGATCGGGTGCCACACTCTTTCTCTACAGTCTGTTTTTGGTATTCCCCGGGGATTTCATCACTTTGCTCTGCTCTACTTGCTGCTCTGCTGCATACCCTTAGGTGCCTCCTTCCCCAACTATCATGGCCCGAATTCTACCTTACAAATTGTGTTAGACCAGAACATGCACGCTGCTGCAAATAAGAGTCTGCAACCCAGGGAATCCAGCATAAATATACCCCTAGGGGCCAACAATGAGAGTAGAGGTATCAGGAGGATTAGGAGAATGTGGGAGGAGCAAAGGGAATCAATCACAAGGTTCAACCTATAACCCTCCTCTCCGGGAAATGAACAATGGAAAAGTGGGTCAGGGACGAAGGAGGACAACATAAGATATGAAAATAATAATCTATAACTTATAAGGGGTTCATGAGGGAGGGTGGTGAGGGAGGAAGAGGGTAGAAATTGAGAGCTGATATCAGGGATTCAAGTGGGAAGAGAATACTTTGAAAATAATGTGTGCAAATGTGCTTGACAAAGTGGATGAATGTATGGATTATGATAAGAGAAATAAGAGCCCCAATGAAAGTATTTAATAAACAAAACAAAGCACACCATACCAGTCTAGTGCAACTCAAGTCCATAAGTTCAGTATAAGTTCCTTCAGACTCATGAAGCCACATACAATTATGCATAATGCTGGAATATCCTGGTAGGTGGGTGCAAAATCCTATGAATTCAAAGGCTATGTACACATCTCTGGGGGTCAAGCAGGTTTCAGCATGGCTCATCAACCGGAAAGTGAAGGCAGAGAGATGGGGGCTGGGAGGTTCCCAGGATCCTTTTATGAGAAAGCCACATCCACAAGGAGGCACCATCAGATTGTGACCTGATTGAAAGACTAGACTCCACCACTATACTTTATTTATCAAGTTGACGTGAAATAATAAAGCTACCACAACATTAAAGCTGTATTTAAAGTATTAGCCAAAAACAAGACTCCAGGAATTAATGGAATACAAAGTGAAATGTTAAAATAACCTGACAAAGCACTAGAAGCAATCACTTGTCTATGCCAGAATATTTGGAAGACAGTTACTTAGCCACCTAACTGGAAGAGATGATTTATATTTGTTCCCATTCCAAAGAAAGATGATGACACGCAAGTAAAATTTTGCTGTAGCTCATTCAACAATAGTTGCAGCAGTACATTGACTGAGCACTGCCAGAGATTCAGCGTGGACTCTGAACAAGAATGTGGAACAAGGGATATATATGATAGCAGATGTCATAAGGATCTGGGCTGAATGCACAGAATGCCAGAAAGATGTCTATTGTATTCTATTGAATACAAGCATTGAAATGTGTGGATCATTATAAACTATGAATAACCTTGTGAAGAAGGGTAATGCCAGAACACTTCATTGTGTTCCTTGAGAACTTGCACAGCAACTAAGAGGCTTAAAATCAGAGAAGGTATGCATCTTTTTGTATTCTCTCACCATATTTAATCAATCTGTGCACTGATCAAATCATCAAAGAAATTGGATTTCCTGAAGAAAAATGAGGCAACAGGATTGGAGGAGAAGGCTTATTAAGAACCTGCAATATACAGCTGATGCAAGCTTGCTTGCCGTAGGTAATGAAGTATTGAAGCACTTGCTGGTGAAGATCAAGGATTGCAGTCTTCAGTATGAATTACAACTCAATGTCAACATGTCCAAAATGCTTCCTCACAACAGGACCAAGAGATAATAGCATGATAGATGAAGAAACGTTGAAGTTGTCAAAGCTTTTGTCTTGCTTGACTTCACAATTAATGCTCATGGAAGCAATTCAAGAGATCCTAAGACAATTTTTTTAAAGTGATTCTAAGGCTCATTGCATTGGGTAAATCTGCAGCACAAGGTCTGTTTCTAATATTGAAGAGTAAGGATGTTCATTAAAGGACTTAGGTACACTTGACACAGTGTTTTTAATTGCCTCATTTGAAAGTTGGACATGGAATAAGGAAAACAAAGAAAGAATCTGTGCATTTGCATTGTGGCGAGGAAGAAGAATATTCAAGATATCATAATCTGAAAACAAGGCAAACTAATCTGTCTTGGAAGAAATAAGGACAAAGTGCTCCTTAGAGGCAAGGATGGCAAGCCTTCATCTTACTTTGGACATGTCAGGATAAAACAGCTCTTAGAGAGGACACCATGCTTTGCAATGTAAAGGGGTGGCAAGATAGAGGGAAGCCCTCAAGAGATGGATTGACAACATGACCGCAACGATGGACTCATGCCCAGGAATAATTATGAGGATGATGCAGGACTGAGCAGTGTTTTGTTCTGCTGTGCAAAAAGGTCATTCTGGGTCAAAACCATGCACCTGACAAACAACAGCATCACCACTAGGTCTTTGCATATTTCATTATAATGTTTTACTTTCTCTTCTGAGCTGCCCTTTCAAATATTCTCTTAAGCACTTTGACTTCATTATTTCTTCTCTTTTCCTAAGCTACATTATGAATAAGAGCAAGTTTCAGTCTCTTTTGAAATCCACTTTGATCATTTCTTTCTTTTTAATAGCCTTATTTGTCTTCATATGTGATGTTCTTGGAGGCATCCCCCAGCTGATCAGTCTGCTGTCATTAGATTTTAAAACCTCAAATCTGTTTTCAAAACTTAAATGTGATATCCTCCAAACCAAGGTCTTACTTTCACTATTGCACACTTGATTTAATTTTCTTCCGTTTTAACCTGAAGTTATGGTTGAACAATTGCCCCCTGGTCTGCTTTGGTTGTTCATGCTACATTCCATCCAGTTGGTTCTGACCCACAATGATCCTGTGCACAATAGGACAAAATAGTGCCTGCTCATGAGCTATCCTCCCAAGTATTCCTCTGAGGAGCCCATTGTTGTAGCCAGTGTCAATCCATCTCACTTAGGGGTTTCCTCTTTGTCGCGAGCCTCCACTCTAACAAGCTTAATGTCCTTCTCCAAGGACTGGCCCCTCTTGACAACAGGTCCAAGATATGTATGATAAAGACTTGACATCCTTACATCTAAAGAGCATTCTGACCTTACTTTTTCCAAAATAATTTGCTGTGTCCCTTTAGCAAATCACGGTATTTTCAATATTTTCCATCACCACAATTCAAATACTTTGATTCTTCTTCAGTCTTCCTTATTTAATATCCAACGTTCACAGGCAAGTAAAACAATTGGAAATAACATAGCTTAAGTCAAGATCACTTTATTCACCAAAGTAATATTCTTGCTTTTCAATACTGTGAAGAATGTTTGTGCTGCAGATTGACCTAGTGCAGTGAGCCTTATGATCTCTTGACTGATGCTTCCCTGAGTATTGATTGTGGAGCTGAACAATACAAACATCCTTGACAACTTCAACGTCTTCTCCATTTATCATGATGCTGCCCGTTGGTGCTGTTGTGAGGAAGCATCTTGTTCTTCTTTGCATTGAGGGGTAATCCACACTGAGGACTGCAATCCTTGATCCGCACCAACAAGTGCTTCAGCTCTTTATCACCTTCTGCAAGCAAGGTTGTAGTTATCTGCATATTGCAGGTTGTTAATATGACTGTTCATAGTCTTGTTTGCTTTCTCACCTGCTGATATTGAGCTTCTCCAGTGTCTTTTCCCACAGATGTAGTTAATTTGATTTCTGTGTATTTCATCTGGAGAAGTCCATGTTTTATAACAGCCTTCTTTGGTTGTTGAAAAATGGTATTTATTATGAAAAGTGAAGGGTCTTGCACAAATCCATCATGTAATCTCTGGCCCAATTATTATCACCAAGTTCATATTTTCCATCAACTTTTCCTTCCTTTTTTTGACTTTTTTTTACTGCCAATTTTTTTAAATTTTATTGGGGGCTCTTACAGCTACTACAACATTCAGTACATCGTTTGTATCAAGCACATTTGCACACATACTTTCACATACATTTCCCAATATTTTCCACATGAGCCCTTGATACAAGCTCCTCTTAAAAAAAAACTCCCCTTTCCCCTCCCCCCCTTTTTTTAAATTAATCATTTTATTGGGGGGGGTCCTACAACTCCCATCACAATCCCTAACAACATCAGTTGTATTCAGGCCACTTTTACACACCCATTGCCATCATAACTCTCAAAACATTCTCCCTCCCTCCAGGCCCCCAGTAGCAGCTCCCTATATTACCCTTCCTCCCCACCTTCCCCTTGAACCCTTAGTAATTTACAAGTTATTTTTTCATCCTGTACACTGTCCAACGTGTCCCAACACTCACTTCCCTGTTGTCCGTGCCCCAGAGAGGAGGCTACGTGTAGATCCCTGAAGTTGGCTCTCCCTTTCTATTCTTCCATCCCTCCACCCTCCTGGTATTACCACTCCCATCTTCCTTTTTTTTTTGAACTTCTTATTCCAGTCACCAATCGTTATCAATGTATCTTGACTGTATGTTTCATCAATTTCAGACTTTCTTCATCACGAATTTTGTGGTTGGTGCATATATTTGAATAGTCATAGTCAATGGATTTCCTTGAAGATGGATAAACATTATCTTATCAGAAAGCATTCATTGTACTTTAAGATAGATCATGAAATGACCTTTTAAACTATATCAATGCAATTTCTCTTGATTGTGTCATTCCTAGCAGCCTGTCATGATTTTCTGATTCAGAGTAGCCCATACCTGTCGATTTCATTTCATGAACTCCCAGAATATTGATCTTTATGCACTCCATCTTAGTTTATTTTATTTACTCCATTTTATTTTTGATGGCTTCCAATTTTCCTTCATTCTTGCATCATACCTTCTAAATTCTGATTATTTAATAATGTTTGCAAAGGTTTCTTCTCATTTTGAGTTGTGCTCTGTTTGGAAATGAGGGTCCCAATGACTTTACTGCTTCATTCTTTACTCCACCCACATTACTATTGTGGACTCTACTTCGAGAAAGAAGCTGTTCTTTGGTCTCTTTCTTTTTTAGTGTCTATGACCTCAGTGAGTCATCTTCTGGCATCCTCTCATCCAATATTCTGCTGCTATTCCTGAGATTTTTCCATTGCTAGTAAAGTTTCAATGGTTTTCAGTGATTAATTCATCTGAAGTGAACAGTCAATTCCTTATTCATAGTCGGTTTTGGTCTGTAAAATCTGCTGAAACTACTCACTTTGGGTGACTATACTTTAATGGAAATACCATTGGCATATTTTATAGCATCACAGTCATACACAAGCCACTACATTAAAGGAAACTGACAGACACATGGTGGAATATTCTAACTACACAGAACTAATATCATATCAAAAAAATTACAGTGAATCCTCATTTCACCACACCTAGTTCTTATCTTGCTATTGACAACCTCGGTAGATTTTTCTAGTGAATTTTGTTTTTTTGAATCATTTTATTGGGGGCTCATACAATTCTTTTCACAATCCATATACCCATACAATGCATGTCAAGCACATTTGCACATTTGTTGTCCTCATCATTCTCAAAACATTTGCTTTCTATTTAAGCCCTTGATATCAGCTTCTCATTCTCCCCTCCCTCTCTACTCTCTCTCCCTCATTAACCCTTGATAATTTATAAATCATTATTACTTTGTCATATCTTACACAGTCCGAAGTATCCTTCACCCACTTCCCTGTTGTCCATATCCTAGGAAGGAGGTTATATGTAAATCCTTATAGTCGGTTTCCCTTTTCTACCCCTCTGTCCCTCCACCCTCCCGAGATCACCACTCTCATTTCTGGTCCTGAAGGGATCATCGGTTCTGAATACCCTATGCTTCTCTTTCCTATCTATACCAGTGTGCATCCTCTAGTCTAGCCAGATTTTTCAGGTACAAGTGAGATCATGGTAGCATTGGTAGCATTGGTACCAAGCATTGAAGAACTAAAGGAAAGTTGTGAGTTGAATCATTGCTAAACTTCACCCTGACTGGCTCATATCCTCCCCATGACCCTTCTGTAATGGGATATCCCAATACATAAAGATGGATTTTGAGTCCCCAATCAGTACTCCCCCTCAATAAAAGGATATAATATTTAGTTCTTCAATGCCTGGTACCTGATCCCTTTGACATCTCATAGTCGCTCAGGCTGGTGTGCTTCTTCCTTGTGGGTTTTGTTGCTTCTGAGCTAGATGATCGCTTGTTTATCTTCAAGCCTTTAAGACCCCAAACACTATATCTTTTGATAGCCGGGCACCATCAACTTTCTTCACCACATTTGCTTATGAACATATTTGTCTTCACAGACAGTGTCAGGAAGGTGAGTACCATGGAATGTGAATTTAATAGAACAAAGTGTTCTGGCATTGAGAAAGAACTTCAGTAAGGGCCCAATATCCACCGGCTGCCTTAATACTAACCCTATAAATGTATGCATGTGGATCTATTTCCCCATCATCATATATAAATATATTTACCTATGTGCATCCTTGTATTTAAACCTCTATAAATGCCGCTGGCCTCCTATTTCTTTCCTCTATTTCCTTTTAACTTTCCTTTTGTCACACTATCATGTTAAGCCTTTATTTGGGTTTCAGTAATTTCTCTCAATTACATTACCTTTGATCAATCCCTAGCAGACCTTTCTCACCCTTTTTGCAACTGATTTTGTACCATTTGCTGTCGTCTTTTCCCTAGGTTGCTGAGCACCACCTCTTTTCCCCCCCCTTCCCCTCTCCCATGTTACCCTGAAACAATCAGTCTCATTGTTTTCTCCTCCAGATTGACAACCTTTGTAGTCTTAAGCACAGATTAAATCCAGAGTGAGAGCATTCATGATTTGAGTTTACTTCTGTCTCTTAAAAAAGTCTATGTAGATAATATCTTATTGCAGTCACATAAATCGCTTTGTGTGGGCAAATGTTCTTATTTTGAAAATAGGAGAACAATAAATCCTAAGGCAATTATCCTTAGGAGCGCAGCAAAGTAATAAAAGAAAGAGTATCACCTTACCTTTAATGACTTTTTGTAATATCAAAATAAATTATTACTAACTGAGCCAAGAGGTACTTTCAATATTATAAACAAATCAAAGTAAAGATAAAATTGCTCTCCAATAATTAAAAATGACTTTGTCTCTTCAGTAAGAATAAGGGAAATTCCAAATACACAATTTTCAAAAGAGTGTTAAAAGTATCTCTTAGAGTCTTGGGTACCATATGTTTCAAGTGTTGATGACTCAGAGTAGGAAGGTAGACTTTGGCACCTACAAGAGACTAATAATTAATATTACATAGTAGATTCTAATTAAAGGCAGATGAGTGTTCTAATTTAAAGTTTCCATCAAAACACTGAAAGCATCCCAGTGGTTCTAGAAGCATTCTCGAAAAAAAGAATATTTTTTCTTTGCAGTGAGTTTAGTTAGTCTTTAAGCAAAAAGGAAAATCTCCTATATTTGTTTTTCACTGAATTTTTTCAAGCTGATTTCCATTATAAACTTACTTAAAGGCCTATTCTTGATAGATTAAAAAAGAGAAAATAGAGGGATTAAAAAGTTTAAGTGCTTTTCCTGAGATTTCACTACTAGCAACAGAGTATACGAAGTCACCTCATCCCATTACTGATGATCCTTCTCTTGAAAGAAGATAAAACCTTGATCTAATTCTCAGGCAAAAAAACGTATAAATTCATAGCTGACTGGCATATTTCATAATGCAATCACTGGATAATTGCCCTACAATTATGAGACTGACTTAAACAAGGGCATCAGGGATATGATGCCAACAAGAGCTGCTAAAACATTCTTCAGCAAGTAGTACATATAGGATTAATTTAAAATATATCCATACAATTTAATACTTCTCATGGCCAATTTCCTTTAACTAGCAAGATGTGAGGGATTAAATATATACATCCTTAAAACTCAACCCTCAAAAGAAATAACCAGTGTTGCTAAAGCACGTTCTATAGTTTCATATGCTCTGTGAGCGATAATAACTCTCAGAAGTTTTGTACTGGTTCTCAACTTTCCTAATGACACGACCCTTTAATATAGTTCCTCATGTTATGTTGGCTTCATACAATTGTTTTCATTGTTTCTTGAAAAGTGTGATTTTGCTACTGTTATAAATTGGGATACACCTGTGAAAGGGCCTTTTGACTCCCAAAGGGATCACGACCCACACGTTGAGAACCGCTATTTTAGAGCATTCTAAGAGAAAGGAATAAATGGAAACTTATTTTGTGGCTCTAATAACATATGAAGATGTCTAAAGCAAGCAAAGATATGGTGAGAAATTTTCACTAGACAACATTCATTTGGAGTGGTGATCTGATCTATATAGAACTGACAAGAGTGCCAGATTTGTCATTGAATTAGTGTAAGGGAGTTCTTCCTTCATTTTAGAAGAACTTGAAATCTTTAGAAACTGGTTTTTTTCTCAAGTATTTATAATAAACTGTGGTAGCAATACTTTACATATTAATGTCTACCTGAAATAATCTCAAAACTACTAATCAATTTTGAACTTTCTGCTATTAACAGGAATATTTGCTCATGTCTCTAAGATGTTAGTCAAGCACCTACCATTTGAAGGCATTGCTTCTGGTATTTGAAGCACAGGATTATTTCAACTGGGACAATAAAACAATGGATTGGGGTGGCACATGTGGGATTCAAAAATGTGAACTGAAAGATATTTGGTGAAGTATCGGCTGCAGGAATCAGCAATTTTTTTTTTGAGATAGAAGAGCCAATTTTTGTCCCTGACACCAATTTAAAAATTATTCAAGAGCCATAACCATATTTTCACAAACAAATGTCACACCATTATCTGAATAGTGTCCTTCAAATATTTTAAATTTTACTTCAGGGCCACATTTACTTACTGGAAGAGCCTCATGTGGCTAGTGAGTCACAGTTTGCTGACCCCTGAGCTAGGAGAAAAATCTGACAATATAATTTTGAATATGACAAAATTCAAACCGTAGCAGAATTTCTTAATTTTTATTCAAACTAACTGCCGCTTCTCAAATAACTAAGCATACTTGATCTACATTGTTGAATGAATCCCACTATTCACGTTTCCTCATCTGCTTCTCAACTCCTGACAACCTTTGTCCAGGCAAGGGAATGAAAGCTCTTTCAGTGATCTTCTGCTCCTAGGAAGGTGTCATCATGCATCCTCCCACGTGCCATTTCTCCAGTACCACGGGGAAAATGTGTCACTGCTCTGCACCACGTGTGGGAAGCAACACTTTTTAGAATAGGTGATCTGTCTCATGCACTAGAGGCAAAACCCGAAGAACATTCTCAGCATGCTTTATCTAATTCTCAGCATCCAACGAGGTCTGCTATTTTATCTACTTTCCTTTCAGCTTCATTCCTGCTGGTCTTAAGAAACAGAAGGGTCTCTTTTCATGGTCAAGACTGAACGTATTCCCTGGGCTCTTTCCTCCTCTTACACTTTGCCAAGCCCATTTACTCCTGAGCATACTACTTTCTAACTCAACCCTCAGTCTTTCACAGAAACTGCTCAAGACTTTTTGTTTGTCTTAACTATCTAATACGAAGGATTTAAAACCCGTGAGCCTTCTTTACTAAAAATGTCACTCTCTGGTTTCCATAAGGCCATCATCTTCTAATTTATCACTGACTTCGTGCACCCACAGTTACTACTGGTAATAAGAGTATCAATGCCATTCAAAAAATTCAGAGTACATTTAAAAAGAGTAGAGAAAAGGTTAGTGTATATATACATAATAAGAGCAATGAAAGTAGTTCTCTCTTGGCCATATATGTTCATAACAAAATTCCTACCATGCTATGTTCATGATTGATTGATGATAATTGATTGATTGATAATAAGCTGTGGTGATGGTTTTAAAGATATATATTTATATAAATGTCAAAACATATCAAATTATACACTTTATAATACATTAAACGTATTTTATGTTAACTATGTGTCAATTAAGCTATTTTAAAATATAAATGATATAAGAAATAAATATTAATTAGAAATATAATTAAGAAAGCAAAAATTACATATGTAAATCTATTATAATTTTTAAATACTTGGTAATTTTGACAAAGGAGAATATAAAGATTGTGAGCAACAGCTATAATGGGAATATAAGGCTGAATTCCTTGTTTGCTCTGAGTGCAAAAACTCTCCTATTGTGGTCACGTTTGCTCTTTGCTCATATGTCAGAAAAAAACAAAATCTTACAGGTCCAAGTATTGAAGTGATCAGAACCATGTTTTGAAATTAGATAAGTTCAATCATGCTATATATAGTTTTGCATTTAGTTTTTCTCCACCTACGTACCATGCCATGTGAATTAAAACCTGCAACGCATAGAATATATGGAATATCTCACAGATAGTAAAACAACCCAAAAGACAATGATGTATTTGTCTTAATGATCAGTAAAACTGTTTATTTTTGATGATTATATATAAATATGTGACTTATTGTACATAGATTCTTGTGTGGATCCTGATCATCCCTTGAAGTGATTTTCTAATAATTTAATAAGTGCATGGAAGAGAATCAGCAGTTTTACCTCATCCTTTACACTGTGGTCAATTTTTTTCCTAAAAAGTGATTCCAATTTACCTGCTCAAGTTGTGGATAAGTCAGAGCACCTTCCTCATATTATCATCTGTGTGCAGTTTCCAAAGTTTTTGTTATTTTAAAGATGAAAATTTTTCTTGTTGCTGGGTTTTGCATTTATTTTTTGGTTAGAAAGGTCATACAATTTTGTGATAATTTTGAGTCATAAGTAATTTTTTTATGATTTGTGTTTTAACCCATTTTCATTTAGATGTTAGCACTTTGATAATTAATTGATAGTGTATTTCTTTATATAGACCAAAATTCTCACAACTGGACACAATAAATAGAGAAAGGTGGAAGTTTTCAAGGCTTTTGCCTTGCTTTGATCGACAATCATTGCTCGTGGAAGCAAGTGTCAAGAGATCAAAAGACAAGTTGAATTGGTATATCTGCTACACAAGAGTACCTTAAAGAATTAAAAAAAAACACAAGGGTATTACCTTGAGGATTAAGGAACTCTTAACCCAAATTATGGTGTTTTCAATTACCTCATATGCATGTCAAAGATGAGCATTTAATAAAGAAGATTAGAGAAAAATAGATACACTTGTACTGTGGTACTGGAGGATAATATTGAAAATGCCATAGACTGCTAAAAGAACATACCAATCTATCTTGGAAGATATGCATACTTTGGACATGCTGTCAGGAGAGAACGATTTCTGGAGACTAACATGATGTTTGGTAGTGTAGAGGGACAGGAAAAAAAGAGGAAAGCCCTCGACCAGATGCACTGCTTACAACAGCGATATGCAACAATGGTAGGATGGAGCCCTTTGGCATTGGTTCTGCAGATGCAATAGTTGATTTTTGTTGAGTTCAGCAAACTAGTTGCGAAAATTACACCTCAACCCATGTCTTCTCTATGGTGGGTGGCTGGTAGCCAGTCGTCCAACATGGAAATCACAAATCTATATTCCTTACTCCTTTTAATGTTCATCTGTGCAACAGCACATTCTAAATGCTCAAAGTAATGGCCATTCCACCCATAGGTAGAAAAATTAGACAGAAATATGCTTGTAATAGTTATTCACTTGATAAAACGTGTATGCTTTTGATGAACGGCTGCATTTTATGCCCTTATCCTTGGCACTTAGGTAAAGAAACATATAATGAAAAGAGAAAACTGCCAAACAACCCAAGAGTGATGTACTGTCATTCATTACAGTTTTGTATTATGCCCCTAATTCCAAGTTACCAAAAGATACTCAGTGAATTATGCAATTCCCGAAAGTGATCAAAGATCTAAAATTGTTATCAGAATAAGTTCAACAGAAGCAGAAAGGAGTTTTTCAAAGACAAGCATAAGAAGGTCAGTGAAGGGAAGACTACTATTTCTAATCTATCAAATACAATAACTATTTTCTCATTGGCCTAACTCTAAATGAATGGAATCCTACTCCTACAGTGAAATGGTGGTTAAGTATCAACCACACAGCTGGTCATACTCAGATAAAGACAAAGATTATTCCAAGAGATAGTGGTGAGAAGCAGTATGGAAATATCTTGAATGCTATTTTTATTGTTTTATCAAGCATTATTTAATATTTTCCATTCATATTTGAAAACACAACATAACCTACCTTTGTGTTTCTCTTTTATTATTCTTTTTAAAGTATTAACAGTATGTAATACTGAACTACCCCTTGGGATTTCTTTTCATATACTTAAAAGGTTCATTAAGAGAGTGAAATAGTTGTTAAATTATTTGAATCCACGACTGGTCAAGCATAGAAAAAAGTGAGGATATGGCAAAAGAAGGATGAGGCAGTGTCTCCTTCTATTGTGTATAGGTCCCTATGGGTCAGAACCAACTCAATGGCACCGCACAATAGTGTTTTAAAATGTGTCAGAAGTACACAAGGAAGTTTCTAAAAGTTCTTTGAGAGATGGAATTAAGCAAATGCTTTGAGAATAATGAGGGCAACAAACGCACAAATCTGCTTGACATACAACGGATGGATGTATGGATTGTCATAAGAGTTGCATGAGCCCCCAAGACAATGATATTTTAGAAAAAGAAATAATGGAATTTCCATTATTTCCAGATTTTTGAAGCACCTTTGTATAGAACAACTTTTCCCAATTTGACATTTTTATACAAGGATAAGTAAAAATAGTATTTCTACAAAATCAGAGAAACCTTTGTAAAGCAAAATTATCAAAATGTGAAGCTGCTATTTCTCAACATATCCTCCATCAATATCGGAACACTTCTGGGAGCAGCACTTCCATCTCTCTTACTGTCCTCATTTTTAGTTGTGTTATTGGCAAATACTTTACATATCATTCAATTCAATCAGTCATTTTTTTCAATCCTGTCAAGGAAATTGTATAAGCATAACCACATCAATTTTAGACGACTCCCTTTTATGATTTAATTGCCTCTAAAATGAATTGTACAATCACAATCCATTCTAAAGCTCCCTCCTTATTCCCGCCTTCATTATTTACTCCCCAAATTCCCTTTTGCTTCATGATAACCATCCCACCTCTGTTTTTCCTATAGTCCCTTTTATAGGTTATTATAATTATGTATCCACTCCTTCCAACTCTCCTTTAAAGAATCACGCACTCTTCAGTTTACACTAGATGAAAGCAATTTAGACATCCTCAAGAGATTAAAATCATGTTCCTTTTTAATATTCTTTGGGTTTCAGAAATTAAAAGAAGTTGAAAGGGAAATACCGTGGCTGTAGAATGGAGTAAGGTTTCCCAATGAAATTCTCAATGGACAACCTTTAAGGATATGTAGATGTATTTTATTGGGGACAACATCCTCCAAGCAACTTTGCTGGCCTTTTTCTCACCAAAAGCTGTTTTCTATTTCTGCAAAATTTTTCCCTAATTCTGTTGGTGGGTGTTTATGTCAATCTCTTCCTGTATGAATGTGTAGGAATGAAGTACAACCTATCAGTTAGATAACACCCTGATAATGTCTCCTTGGTGGTGAGGCCTTTCTATAAGAAATATCGTGAGAACAATGGCACTTGCTTAGGTTGATTGCCTTTCTAATAAGTCCCTGTGATCATCCTGTGTCCTTCAAGGACAACTCCCTGACCCTATCCCCAACTCCCCCTGGTCCCCTGAAAACCAACAACAAAAAATCCCTCAAGTCTCCATAACCTTTGTTGACCTCTTGGCTTTGAATACTGCTGACCCACCATATCCCACAGTTATCTTAAATCTTACTCTCTGGGTAATATTAGTAAGTTCAAGACCTGTTCTCAGTTACTATTTGTTCTATAAAATTACTTTCATTAGCTTCATGCTTACTTCAAAGACTGATGGAAAGGTCAGTTCGTTAAGCTCGATGCTATTGACATGTGTCAGGTTGAAAGCTTGCTGAGAACAAGATGTTCAACTAAAATTTAAAATGTTCCATCATGTAACAAAGCAACTTGCTTTCACATTAACGGCAATTCTATGGCATTCTTCTAAGAGTCTGAAATTTAGCCACAACTCGTCAGAGTTGCTGGTCTTCCCTGAATATATCTTTGAGGTATTCCTGAACATTAACACAGTGAATGGATCTAAAAAAATTTTTCCTAAAAAATTGCTTTTTAATGAGGTGGTATTCCCATAGACTTGTTGCAGAGCTTCAATTATTTGGGAAAATGTTAGTCAAAAAATTTTCTTGGAGCTGAGTCCTGGTGGCGTAGTGGTTGAGTGCAGAACTGCGCATCACTGGCTTGGTGGTTCAAATCCAGCAGCAGAACTGCAGGAGCAAGACTGGGCTTCCTACTCCCACCAGAGGGCAGTGATGACCCCCACCAAAAACATTTCTTATTTTTTTGAGGGGGGCATCACTGCTCTCCGGTGGTGGGAGTAGGAGGCCCAGCCCCACTGCTGGAATTGAACCTCCGTCCCAGTGGGCCGCAGTCTCGCGCACAACCACTATGCCACCGGGGCTCAGCCCCCCAAAACATTTATTTAATTGATATTATCTTTGACCTCAAAATTATTTTATTTCATGGCACAAAAGTCTTCTTTTTAAGGTGCCTTAATGAGACTAAGACATATACTATTAAAAAGAAATTAAATTGGTGATGGATGAATATTCTTGTTTCATTGTTTTCTATTTGTTTTGTATTGGGGCCTTTTATTTTGAATGAAAGATGTCTAATTCTGAGATTAAAACAAAAGTTTGTGGTTTTTAACGTTTTTCCTCATAGAATGTGACTGTTGAAGAAAATGCACCAAAAGTTTGCTTTTGAAAAGTGCAACACTTTGTTGAAACTTGATAACTGACAATTTTTTTCTTAGCTGTTCAACAACAAAACAAAACAAAACAAAAAGAACTTCTCTGAGCCATTAATTGATATCAGAGACATATTTAAACACCCTTTGTTTAGAGTAACATGCACAAATTGGAACAATAGTAACATTTGTTTTAACTATCTTTATATGTACTATTTACCATTATATGTAGTAAAGTTTACATTTATCATTTTGTGCAACCATTTATAAAATTTGTATCATGATTAAGAAATAATCAAATAAATAAAAATTGTAAGGAGATACTCAATGATTCCTGAATGATTTCCCTCCTCCTTCAATTTTGATAACCAATAATAAACCTTGCTTTTTTTCTATATTTTCCTATTCTATATAAATTTCATTTAAGCAAAATCAGAAAATATTTGTTCTTTTGTAAGTGATTTATTTCATTCATTGGACTTTAATATTCATCTAAGTTGCACCATGTAATCTTGTATCAGTACTATTATTGAAAATCTATTATCTGACTCTGATGTTTAACATTTTATTGAAATCATAGATCACATAATTCAATATTTAAATATATTTAGGAGTTCTGTAGTCACAATAAATTTTAAATCATTTTCTTCATTTTTAATTCATAGCCATTATTACTAGTTTCCCATATCCCCCTAACCTCCCATCATAACCCCAAAGAATGATCAATCCAGTTACTATCTCTATTGACTTACCTACGATAGATTTCATAGAAAGAAAATAATATAAGAAATTCCAACAACAACAAAATACAATACAAACTTCAATTCAAAAGGAGGCAGAAAATAAAAACTAGAGTAAGTTATAAATGTTTCAAAAAGGAAGATATGTTGAACTCTATCCTGACTATATCTGCAGTAATCTACTTTCCAGTGCACTCTGTTTGGGAACCAAATGATTCCCATCCCTGGTTAATGAGACCAGGAAGTTCAGTGGAGGCTTAAGCTACATGGGACTCTGCAAATAGATTTGGGGGTTTCACCATCATCCATAGGCTTCTGTTAAACCAGATGCTCAGAATTTAAGGTCCAACACAATTCCCTTCTCTGGATTTAGTATTTGAAATCTTTGGATCACACAGGGTGGTGTGTTCCTTCCCACATGCACTTGGCTGGCATCTGACTTAGATGGTTGCTTGTTTTATGACAAGTCTTTAAGAGCCCAGATGCTATTATTTCTAATAGCAAGGCACCACATGATTTCTTTACCCCACTTTGCTATAGCATGAATACATCTTTAGTGATCATTCACTTCATGATTCTGCTTCTATGTTTATGGAGTTTTCAATATATTTATAAAAGCCTTCTCTTGGTTTAAGGCATCCAATTAATCAGTTTTTGTTTATTTTCTTCCAACGTTTTAAAACAAGAAAGATTTTTATTTGGGGGGGCATTACTGCCCTCTGGTGGTGAGAGTAGGAGGCCCAGCCTTGCTGCTAGATTTGAACCTCCAACCCAGTGGGCCGCAGTCCTGCACACAACCACTACGCCACCTGGGCTCAGCCCCAAAATAGTTTTCTTTATTCAACATTATTCCTATATATTTTCGCTTACTGTGACTTTTGTCATATTTTGAATTATAAATCCATCAGGAACTCATATAAAATATAAATAATATTATTTACCCAAAACAATTTCTCAGTGCCTTTTCTGATGATATTTTCCCTTCTCATTAGTTATGATAATTCTTTTGACCTATACTAGCATGTTCCATGTGCCAAAATATGCGTGAGGAGTATCTTTCCTCTTATATTTATCATCAAGTGTTCTGGCAGTCAGAAACTGTGTATAGGAATCATAAAAGAAGGGCCTGCACAGAGTAGGAGAATTAAAAAGTAAATCAAAATCCCAAATAATAAAAATATCAGCTGTAGAGATTGGTGGCATCCTCAAGACCCTTACCTTTCACTGCCCTCCAAACCTGGAAATTAATTCACTCCTGAAGATCATGTTTCAGTCAACAAACAGAGGCACCCCGGAAGAAAATATTCCTCCAAACAATCACCCATGTGGCACTCAAGGG
Organism: Nesogale talazaci; assembly: GCA_004026705.1. NCBI lineage: Eukaryota > Metazoa > Chordata > Mammalia > Afrosoricida > Tenrecidae > Nesogale > Nesogale talazaci. The sequence continues at coordinate 49,111 of PVJH01001367.1, read as the reverse complement.
GGCAATATATGAGCAAAACTAAAATTCAAAAACGCAGAAAAGATTGCAGACCGGAAATGGGTAATCTAGGTAGAAAAAATTATAACTAATGTCATGAAGCCAAATACTTAGGTTGTTGATTGGGAAACAAACGCTCACCCATGCTATGTTAGAACATTAAGTAACAAAGATTCCTGGACTGGACATAGTTGGGCTGTAATTTTATAATATAAATGGGAAAGCAAGTCAAGTCAACTGCCCACATTTGCACATTTCCTACTATGCATTCATTTTTTTATTTACCATAATACTACAAGAAAATATTACAAGGATTTTTAAATGACACTGTCCCTGATCTCCAAATGAGGAAAGGAGTTGGGAGAATGGAGAGTACTACTGGAATCCTACACAATTAGAGGAGAGCAATTATTTGTTTATTTTGACAGTTCATGGCATTTTCAATATGCTTTGCCAGCACTGTAATTCAAATGCATTGATCTTCTTCAGAGGCAAAGATGGCAAGACTTCATAACACGTACTTTGGAAATGTTGTCAGGAGATACAAGCTCCTGGAGAAGGACATCATGCTTGGTATAATATAGGGGCAGCGACAGAGAGTAAGGCCCTTGACCAGATGAATTAACACAGTGACTGCAATAATGGGCTCAAACACACATAAAAACAATTAATTGGGGGCTGAGCCCCGGTGGCGTAGTGGTTGTGCACGGGACTACGGCCCACTGGGTTGGAGGTTCAATTCCAGCTCCACGGAGCAAAAGCTGGGCCTCCTACTCCCACCACCAGAGGGCAATGATGCATATATATATATATACAATTAATTGTAAGAAGGATGCAGAACTTTACATTGGTTCATTCCGTTGGGATAGTCTCACAAGAGGCAGAACCAATTGATGATGCCTTAACAACAATAAGAGTATTAACTGATGAATTTGCTCAAGAAGGAGGATTGCCATAGTTCTCTCCGTGTCCTTCCCATTCCAAATGGACTGGAGTGATGTCGTCCACCAGAGTTGAATAAACCACAATAAAACCCAAATGAGAATCACCACTAACAAAGATTGGGGCTATCCTTGGGAGAGGTGGGGGATGGAACTAAGTGGGTATTCAGCAGGGAGAGGATTTGCTGATCTAGGTTTGGCTCCATTGGAGAAGATCATTCAGTGGAGGGAGACAACAGAGATAGAGGCAGATCTGTTTGGATTCTCAATGCTCAGTTTGATATTAATGCATGGGTTTTCATAGGTTAATTAAAGAGCTTGGAAGGAAGCCAATCTTGATGAAGTTTGCAGGTACCACTTTTAACGTAATGGATGGTGTTGGCCTCAGGAAGCTTGTCATTGAGCAGAGCTGGAGAGGAGGTGGAGGGTGGAAAAGATAAAAAAGTCAGCTGGTGGAAGAGGCACAAGGACAGTGATGGCTTAACTGATACTGGGTTTCTTTTTTAGTATGATAAAAATGGTCTAGAGTTAGAGGATGCTAATGTTTGTACAATCTGCCAATGTGATAAATGTCACCAAAAGTAGATTTTATGTACACTTTACGCCCCCCACTCTGTCCACGTGCGTGTGCATGTGCGCACACACACACACACAAATATCAGATGATGAACAGCTCATGAGAAAGCCAGGTTTTAGATATTGTCACCCAGAGAATATCAGGGGCTATTCAGAGAAAAGGTAATGATTGAGAGCACAAGTCTGCCAAAGTTATTTGCTCTTTCGCCCTAAATCCTGCTTCTTCCTCCACAGCCAGCCTCCCTTCCACTTTAGAGTCATTACCAGAAAAGCCAGTGGGAAAAAGAGGCAGAAGCAAAGGTGAGGTTATCCCAGAGAAGAGGACCATTCACCATGTCCACCCCCGGCTCCTAAAGCCAGAAAGAGAAAAGCTCTGAAGGATAAATTAAATACATTGACTTTTAATATCCAAAAGCAAAGTTAAGGAATTATTTCAAGATGTTCTTAAGAGATCTGTGACCCAGCAGGCGAGGAGTTTCATATGGTGCCTTTGGGGGAACTAGGGCTGAGACTGGAGGAAAATAAACCCATTTCCTCTTACTATCCCACAGAGATGAGACAGTTCAATAAAACACTTACATATGAATAAACAAAGAGAAGAAAATAAATATCATCTGTTATCCCACAATACAGCTATAACTAATGGCAACCAATATAGACTTTGCCAGGAAATTTTGTGTTAATTTCTTTTTAAAAATGTAATTGCAGTGTACAATCTGCAATTTTAATATTCTAGCCTCAAGAATATATTCTGAATATTTTGACTTTTACAAAATTGCTAAAAACATAATTTTAATAACTTCAGAGATTTCATCCTATGACCTGTCAATTGACTCAAAGAATCAGCTATTCTTTTACATTTAAAGCTGCTTCTAATATATTGCCATTATATGCAATCTTGAAATAGTTGTATTTAAAAGTAAATATTTGCACTGCTTCTAAGTTTCCTTAAGGCTAATCCGAGGAGTTCAGTTGCTAAATGTTAAATTATTCATGCATATTAACCTTATCTTAAATTCTCCCAATCTCTTCTGAACTTACACAACCATCAACAGTTCCTACGAGCTTTCTTCTCCCTTTCATTTCCACTCAGTAAATATTTTTCTTGTATTCTTTTGCCAAATCACGGGTTGGGGTAGAAGTGTCAGTAGATTTCACTATATATGGGATTGGTTTTTTTTTTTATAATTACTGTCATGTGCACTGCCTTTTACTGGTACATGTTTATGATAGTGTACAACTTCTCTTATTGCTTTTAAAAAGCTACTTATATGTAGTGCAACCCTTTTCAATTCCATACATATCACAAATATTCTCCTCAGTTCCTTATTGTATATAATGCTATTTTCTATGTCAAGTTGAAACTTTATTAAGGTTGGCCACAAAAATTATTTTGTTATTTAAACCAAGAGTCAGCAAACTTTTCCTATAAAGAGTCAAAGGATACATATTTTAGGATTTACCATGTGGTTTCTGTGGCTACTACTCAATTATGCTTTAATAGCAGGAAAGCAGTGTTAGACAGTATGCAGATGAATCATGCCTAATTTAAATAGATGGCCTTAGTTTGATGACATCTGAATGTAACTATTGATATTAGGCTTTGAAGGTGATTCTCAATTTCCCAACTTTTTTAAAATCATTGCATTGTATGTATAGATCAATGAAACTGTGATAATTAATTAATTTTTGGGAACAAAATGAAAGTGATTTTCTATCAGAAGGAGCTATCATATTTTACATTCTATCACGTACTTGAGGAACCCTGATCACAGAGTGAGCTATGCACTGAGATCCTAGTCACAAAGAGAGCACTTGCATCCCACCAGTCTCTCTGCAGGAGAAAGATCAGGCTTCTGCTCTTATAAAGATTAAAAATCATGGAAATCCCAAAAAGAAGTTCTCTGCTACTGCTATTTGTCAAATGGACTCAAAAGCAGAAAGTTTCTACTTCTAAAAAAGTATTTTGCTATTTTTAACAATTTCACCAGCATACAATTTACATATGATACATTGGAATAATTCAGTCACATTCATAAGAAAGGTGCTTTGGGCACTATAATCAATTCCAGGCCGTTTCTTCTCCCTTGTATTCATTGATTTAGCTCCCTATTTCCCTCCAGCTTCTTTCCTGTCCTCTTCAATCTCTTGATCCAGCAGTTGTAGCCATAGGTTAGCACAATCTAGATTTAATACACAGAAAACCACACATATACAGCAAATTTCATACATATACCAAATGTCAAGACAGAACACAAACAAGTGTCGCAATATCAATGACACAATGACACAATGAAAAATCTCAATCGGAAGCAAAGCAGAAGATAGTCAAAACTGGAGCAATTATACATTGAGTTAGGAGGGAATTCAATGACAACGTATCACATTTTGACCTAACTATAGTGGTAGTAATACACCATGCAATGTACATGTCATTTAGTATCACTGGTAGCATGGTGTTTCCTACCTCCGGTTCATAGTCAGAGGGGATTCACCAGAGCCTTATTCTGTGTAGGGGTTTTAAACTGAAACTGGATTTTGTTTTTCATTGTCATCTGTAGCCTTCGGCAAATCAGGTGTATAGAATTTAAGCTCTAATTCTATTCCCTCCCCCATGTTTGGATTTTATTTATAAATCCCAAACACACATCTTTGTGTGCTACATTCTGTGAACTTAGCTGATGCTTTATTTAAATAGATGGTTGATTATAAGGCAAGTTTTTAAACCTCCAGATACTAATCTTTCTGATAGCTGGACACCATCTGTTTTCTTCACTACACTTTACTAAAACACCCATATCTTTATTGAACACTTCTTGAGGGTAGGCATTGAACAAAGTTGTGTCACAAAAATGAATTCTTGTTAGATTTGGGCTATGATTATATGTTATCACAAAATCCATTTATATACTACTTATTATATATATTTATTTATTACTAGTTCCCTTTAGAGATATCAGAATTATTTCATTGGGCAACATTAAAATCATCCTCATGAGGCACATGGCAATTCTATTGATAGTATGATTAATTTAGTCAGTGGTATAGAATTTAAAACACTGTCTAGAAAAAGAAAATACACATGTATAGAACAATTTTTAAACCAAAACACATGGATTGTTGATTTATACAGATAACAACTTAGGTGGCTGGACAATATTTACACTTACAATGAAGATTATAGATGCGGCAAAACTTTCATTAATGTTTTCTTCAAAGGCAAAGAGTCATTTCAACTTAGGCACATGGAAGTATTCCAGTTTCTTTAATCTACTACCAATATGTTTAAGATAAAGTAAAATTCACTTAGTGGGTGTTCCAAATTTAATCCTTCTGGCGAGGTCTATGAGAGATGCTGTGCAGCTTCAAAGGACAAAGTCTAAAGTTCTAGTTTTCTATAGTACCTGGCCTAGGTAACCAAGGGCTGAATACAAACTAGGTCTTAAGTGTCCATTTCGATATCAAGTATATTCTCCCAATGGTGATCTATGGGCTTAATGTTCAGCATTTTCTCCAATGACATGCTACATGCTACCCCACCTGGTTTATCTACTCATTGAAGTATAGTAACCTTTTTTAGGATAGCTATATCTTCCATTGCACCACCACTTGATTTGGGTTTCCAGTAAGGTTGACTAATCACAGTTGTAGGAATGTCCATTAATTTGGAGTGAGAGTAGCCTAATGCTATAGTACTTTTTTTGTTTTTAATCTTGGATTTGAGTCTTATTTTTATAGTTTCATGTCTTACATTTCTATTATTGATTCATTTGTGATTGATTTCATTTTTCTCAAATGCTTAATCCCCATTAATCTAGTAATCTATACATTTCCAATAACTTTAGCTACAGTATTTTTAAATCTACTATTTTTCAAAAATTTAATTTATGAAAAGTAATTGCAAATAACCACAATAGAACAAACATGAACCTACACTGGAGTTATTTACTCTATTGATAATTTGGGACTCATCATAATTTAGTTATTAGAGTTAATTAGTTATTTTAATTTGGGTAATATCACCTTTACACCCCTCATACTCCTCTTTTTAAGCCTTTGTTGTTGATTTTCACCTCTTTTTCCAAAGTGGTCTCTGGAATCATTTGGTTCCAATAAAAATTGATTTATATTTTTATTGGATTCACATTTGAATTATAGATTGATCTTTGGAAAAACCAATCATCCAATATGGTGGTATGGGCACAGGAGAAACTACTTTCTGATTAATTTTGTTCTTATTGACTTTATTATCAACGAATGAGACATTAAATGTATATTTGTACATTTTGGAACTAACTATAAGATTGCACTTGAAAATATGATTCAGGTGCTTAAAGTTTTATGAACTATTTACCGTTCCTATTTATATGTACTGTTGTAACTCACTTGAATTTTTCCATCTTATTCTATACCTTCATATTTTAAATATTTCCCTTAGTATGAACTTTATTTTCTGATTTTTAATAATACTAATTGACATCAAATTGATTCCAGCTGTAATAACCTTATGTATATCAGAGCAAACCTGGGCCCTAACAGGTTTTCAAAAACTGCTTTTCATAAGTGCATCACTGAGTTTTTCTTCTGAGTCTAGGTGGATTCTACTCTGAAGGCTTTCAGTTAGCAACCATCTGTGCCACACAGATGTTAACAGTTCTTCATTCAATTGTGGTTATTCACAGATTATATATTTTAAACAGTTTCCCTCTATTTCTCTAATCTGTGCAAATGACAAGTGAACTAATACAAGTAAGTTTCCCCTGTTTGAGTCATAGGCCATGCTACCTGACTTCATTAACCTTCACAGTTTTTATTTATAACATTAGAAAGAATTGTAGCTCACCATCTTTATTAAAAATCATGCTTTTTTTCCAGTTTGAAATAATTTTTGACATTTTTATTTGATTTCATAATCCATTTTTAATAATATATTGCCCTTTTAATATTTAACAGCTACTTCATGAAAACTAAATCTCCATGTGTTCTGTTGCAAATGTCAAATAGTTTCCTCAAGATTTCCCATGGATTCACTGGTAGATAATTATCAGAAATTTGTTATTCTTCTGAATATTCCAGATATTATCTTTGTTCCCTTCTTTCTGAAGTGTACTTTTCACATCTTATTGCTATTTTTCTCGTTATTTTTTGTTAGTCCTCAGTTCCTTGATAGAACACTTTGCAGAATTCTACTCTGACACACTGTCACTACTACTTACAAAACAACAATTGATGTACAAGTCTAAGTAGAATTGGCCAGTGTGCACCTTTGTAATATATGAGAGACATCTTTCTACCCCATGGTTTGGGTGTCTGTAACTTTTAACAGATCTGTTACATCAAAAACAATTTCCAGCATACACTGCTTGCTACCTAGGTGCTTCCTTTATCTGTCTTTTACTTTCTAAAGTGTTTAGTTATGTTGTAAGTAATGCCTTACAATCCCGTTGTCAGTGGAGGTATTGTCTCTTCCCAAATCCAGATTCTGGCTAGTTCAAACCTTAAATCGCTGGTGAGTTGAGAGATGATGACTGAAAGGCAAAATATTTTTCTACCTTTTATAAAACTATCTTTTTTTCCACTGAGCACTAAAATAACTCTTCATGTCCTAGAATAAGTATCAGGTTCTTCTAAATTCTATTATTACATTAACTAATAGTCTTATTTTCAATATTAGTACCTTTCTCCCCACCCCCAGATCTTCTTTAGGATTTCTGTTAGAGGTTGAGAGAGACCTCACTGGAGATAGCTAGCTAGATGCCACTTTGAATAACAAAAACAGCAGCAGCTAACCTCTATTGAGCACTTACCATACACCATCCATTTATTTTCTCATTTAATCACCAAAATAACCCTTATTTAAGCACTCAAGGTATAATATGACCGAGGTCACTCTAGCTTAAGTCATATACTCCCATACACATGCATTTAAAGATGTTTATAAACTCCCAGAATGTCTGGGACTTTAAGCAATGTGGTATATCTTCTCTTTTGTGCTTTTCTGTATTTTTAGTCTGAACTTTTTGGGTCCTGAATTAACATCTCCAATTCCAATATTTCTTTTTCCCTTCTCTTGCATATTGGTATGATAGATAACTATTAGAAAATTATATGATCAATCTCTTGCAAGATCCACATACCATGTCATTTATATTTAAGTAATGAACATTAAGTAATCAAAAATCCCTTAAAAATATTTTAGGTGAAGAGACTGTATGTTCCTGGAACTTGAGTAAATATTTAATTTTTTGCCATTTTTAGGTGAATAGAGGAAAGGGAATTTTGTAAACAGAGCACATGCTATATATCTTTTCAGATAGATACAGTACATAAATTATAAATACATGTTGAGAAGTACTTTATTAGAGCACCAAATTCACTAAAGAATGTCCCAGGATGCTAAATAAAGCAAAATAATTGATATAGATAAACATTTCCAGAAATCAGTGACAAAATGGGGTTTAATACTCATATTGTGTGTTTAGGAGATAATCTTAGGATCAACAATTGTGTGAGAAAATTACGAAGTAGCAAGATCAAGTAGAAGGTGAAGTTGAGCTGTGATGCGGGCTTTAACAGTAACTGTAAAATCTCAGAATACTTCAAAGATAGGTCAAACCCAACCTGTTGCTGTTGAGTTGTTTCTGATTAATGATAAAGATACTTATATATTCCCTTACAAATAACTACTTACTGTCAACAGCACTCTTGGCACTTTGAGCAATCAGTCTTTCCTTGAAGAAGGATCAGGTCAGAGAAGACTTACAGTATCCCCAACAATAATTCTAATGAAAAAAATCATTGCAAAGAATGTCAAACTACTTCCATACAATCCGTTGCTTTAAAGTCTTGCACATTTGGGGAGTACTAATGAACAGTTTTCACTAAATTCAACAATATTTGGAGAGGAGAGAATTGGCTTTCATTAAGCACATGCAGCGCTCTAAGCCTTTAACATCTACTTTCATCTTACTGGCCTAATACGTAACTATTTCAGTTTACAAATGAGAAAACTTGCTGAAAAAGATTAACCAAACCACAGCTGTTCGATTGTATATTTAGGTTTGGATCACCACAAAACTCTTGATCCACTCTGAAGGTTTATGTCGACAAAGAGATGTCTCACTCCAGACTTTTAGAACATGTTTGCAAATTGTGACAGAGATTCCTTTGAAGGAGATTGGACCAGGAAAGATTGACTGGATGTCACCCAGCATCACTCCAAGATACAATTTTGGCATTTGCTTTTTGTAGATCCCCTCTGAAGAATTCCACAGCACCCTTTGGGAAACACTAATAGAATAAAGTTTGATATACTTTGCCTACAAACCAATTACTATTTGGTCCTTTATGGAAAAATGTGTCAGGCCCTGGAATAGAATGTAATAACTATGATACCCACCTGCATTGCCCACTTCTTTAATGTATTGAGCAATAATGATAGAAGAGTTGATGAGCTATAAAATAACACCACCCAGGAAGAAAGAAAAAGGTCATTAAAAAAGATAAGACTGGGTACTTTCAGGGTGGCATGGCCTTTACTTAATGGCAGTGGAAGTGATGCCCAAGGGAAAATGATAGCCAATGTTCTATAACATAAAATGACAATGTTGTTGCTAAATAGCTATATCTAAGCCATAGATGCAGGAATGGATTTTGGGCTGACACTTAATTCTAGTCCCAATCTGAGAACAATTAGTTCTTAAGACAGAGTTCTGTGTGAATCTCAATCTCATAAAGACATCACCAAAGATATTCATGTTATAGCAAAGTATGGTGAAGGACCAGATGGTGCTCAGCTATCACGAAGAATAATGTCTGAGGTCTGAAAGACTTGTTTTCAAGTAAGCAACCAACTAATTAAGGAGCCAACTAAGTCCATATGGAAGAAGAACCCCAGCCTATGTGATCCAAGGATTGTAAATAATGTTATCCAAATCTAAAGGAGGAACCGCCATCAGAGCTTCGATTTTGAACACCTGGTTTGCAGAAGGTTTTGGATAACAGTGGAAGACTTAAATCTATTTGTAGGATAACAGTGGAAGACTTAAATCTATTTGTAGGATACACACATTAATTTAGTTTGGGGTGAATCTCTTATCATCATAGTTGAGGGATGTTAATAGCCCTATTATCAGACAGAGAGCATTGCAATGTTGATGATGGCAGATGTAATCAGGCCAAAACGTAATATATTATCTCCCTTTAGACTCATTTTAAAGCTGTTTCAATTTCTTAAAATGCACATGGATTAAGCCTCTGAGGAATCCACTTTGACCATGGATCAGGGATGTGATAGCCTTGCTAATATGTAGACTGCAGTAAAACGGATTGTTGAAGTTGCAGTTAGATTAAAATTCAATACTCTATCATTTGATCTTCCTTATGATTCATTTAATTTTTTATTCCTTTTTAATATTTCTTTTCTATTGAGTTTTGTTATCTGTTTTATGGTTACTCTTGCTAGTTTTGTTGTTTTTTGTGTTATGTTTTTCTGCATATGAAATCCAGGATAGGTAAATCTATACAGAGAGTAACAGAATGAATGATTCTTCTGGGGGTATGGTAGGGGAGATTGTGGGGAAATGGGAAGCTATTAACCATGAGTAAAAAAGTGAAGAAAATGTTCTAAAACTGGTTGGAGTAATGATTATATAACTCCTCATGATGTGACTGTCCTATTGAATTGTATTATATGTAAATTATGTGCCAATAAAACTGTTGGTAAAAAATATTACAGTGTATAACAAAAAAGGCAAGAAAGAACAATAAGATTAGTACTTGTCTCAGAAAAGACTCTGAAATGTTCTTACTCATAGAACAGCTAAAACAAATGGGAGAAATGATTAAATTAAAGAAATGAATAGAAATTTTCAAATGAAAGCTAGAGAAGACAATGTGAAGTATTATACTTAAATGAGCAAATACCTAGAGATAGAGAACTGAAAAGAAAGGCATGCATGTCATATTTTAAACTGAAAATCTCAACAAAATTTTAAGTTCAAATTGCAATATTAAAAGATCTATGTATAATTTATTGAATGATGCATCACAAAAGATACACACAGATATTGTACCAAAAAGAACTTGCAAACATCCAACCATTTCAGAAGGTAGCTTATAAACAAGAACTAGTGCTACTAAACAAAAAAGTTCCAGTTGCATTGAAAGTATTAGCTAGAAACAAGGGTCCAGGAATTGATGGAATAATGATTTAAAAGTTTCAACAAGCTGTTGAAGCACTGGACACACTAATTTGTCTAGACCAGGAAATTTGAAATAGAGCCAATTGCACAACTAACTGGAAAGCATCCATATTTGTAACCATTTCAAAGAGAGGTAACTCAACAAAATGCTCAAATAATAGAACATTATCATTAATGTCACATGCAAATAAAACTTTTTGAAGTTTCTCCAGCAATGCTTCCAATAGGATATCAACAGGAAATTGCCAGAAATCCAAGCAAGATTAAGAAAAACCAAACTCACTGCCATCAAGTCAAAGCTGACTCATTAAATCCCTCTATGGGTTTCCGAAGCTGTAACTCTTTACCAGATTAAAAATTTGAGCCTTTCTCCATGGAGATACCAGTGGATTTGAAATTCCAACCACAACCACCTACACATAATAACTACACCATCAGGGTTCCTCACAATACAGTCAATAGAATTGCCATATGATCTATTAGCATGATTCTTATTCCCAAATAAAATAATAGTGATGTCTTTAAAGCTGACCAGGGACATATACGAAAGGATAATCCCCCCCTCCACAAAAAATTTTAAAAACCAGAATTCCGCTGAGCAGAGAGAAACTTTCATACTTGGCACTTTCTCAATTAGAAAACATGGAGCAACTCACTCTGAGTTAGTGCACCCAGTGGCAACACCTGGGAAGGTTCTCTCTGGTCACAGTGAATATTTTTTAGAATAGCAGTTGCATTCAAACTTTTTTTGTGTGATGGCCAATTTAAAATAATAGCTTTCCAGAAGCGTATCATCACCTGACCAGGGAACACCAACTTCAGGTCATTGTCCACAGCACTATCCTTTAAAACAAAAAATATGTTAAAGCATGGCACTTCTCTACTAAAAAATCTCTGAGGTTCCCTATCATCTTCTTGTTCCATGAAGATCTTCTAAACTTGGCCCCTGTCTCCCTCTTGTACCTCATCTTTCCTCACCTGTTACCTGTGGTACTCTATCCTTCTTTATCTTTCTATAATATTTACCTATCAACTCCTCTTTCAGCCAAACTGCATATTCAAGATAAAAAATAAGTGCTTATTTTTATAAGCAACAGAGGTTTGGGGATTGTTTTCTGTATAGCATTATCTCAGTAGAAATCTTATATGACAGAAATTATAATTGCATCACCAGGTACTGAGCTGAAGCTCCTCCCCCCAAAATATATTATGCTACATTTGTAGCATAATTTTACTTCAAAATAAAGTGTTTAATTTTGAAAATCAGAACTCAGAAATATACATTGAGAAAGAAATCATGTATGCTGAGTTTGAGAGACATTGTCTAAATATGTGTCTTATATATTCATATTTAATCTCCATTATTAGTGGCAATTTTCTTGTTTCAAATGCATAGTAAAGTTCTGAAGGATAGAAATTACAACTTAAGAAAAAGGAAGGAGTCAGAAAATTGCGATGGAAATGGCACTCAGTATGAACCCAAAGAAAAAGTAACGCAAAATGGGGAAAATTAATGTTGGTTGAATGATTTACTTATGTGGGTGGGGCCCTAGGAGGGCCCCAGAATCTAAGATTGAATGAATAGGCAGTGTTTGGGATATGGATTTGAGCCTGGTGAGTCACCACCTGAGGCTAGAACTGTGACTGGGAAAGAAAACACTGGTCATGAGAAACGCATTCCCAAATACAGGTGGCCATTGAATGAAATCCTCTGTGCATTTATCTGAGAGCCTTCATAGACACTTGAAGATTACTTTGCCCACATTAGCTACTAAAAAGACTTGACCCTCTTTTAGAGGCACTGTACGATACATTAATCGTTCTGCTAATGGCCTGACCTCTTTCACAATGTCACATACACAGTCCTTTTGGGCTGATTGGTTTTGAAGAGTCCCAGTAATAATTGCATGTTGTTTCTCAGACATTAGTTCTGGGAAGGCAGCAAAAGAGAAAGGAGACAGAGAGAGCCAGCTATAACTCATTCTTAGAAAGTACTAGAGAGTCCATGTCTGAGACATTTAGAGTAGTCTGGAAATTGCCCAGCAGGATGAAGATATTGTGTTGAATTCCCAAGACAATGTATAGGCATTCTGAATTACATTGGATCTTCAGTGTATGTGATGTGAATTCAAATGGTGTATTAGAAAGCAAGTCTCAGAATCTTGAACCCATTCCAAAGGGAGAGCTAATACTCCTTAGAAACCTGATGGGGAATTAGGAGGGAGAGTACACAAACAAATAGCTATCATTAGTCAGCAAAGAATTGTTTTTAGGTCTCAAATTAACATCATGAGATCTTTAAGAGTCCAAATTGTGACATAGATATTGAATATCATAGAGAGATAATCCCACCCCTTTAGTTACTTTTTTATAAGATTTGGGGAGGATGCTTTTGAGTCTGTACTGATCCTCAGCAGCCCCATGTATAACAGAGCAAAAGCCTGCTCCATTCTCATAATCATCTTATTTCTGAGCCCATTGTTGCAGGTACTGTGTCATTTATTTCCGTGATGGTCCAAATCCTTTCATACAATGTTCAGCAGCTCATCTTTCAGAAGTGGACGGCCTATTCCTTCTTCACATTCTGGTCTAAGTATGGAAACCCTACTGGTTTACCTTGGGTGACTCTGCTCTTAGATGTAATTCTAGTGACATGGCTTCCAACATCACATCAACAAGGACAACTGACTACAAACAGTGGTCTTTTAAATCTAGACTTTAATAAACAATGGGAAAGAAAGCAAATAGAGGGCATTTTATATTGGGATACTATTTAACTTACCATTATGGAAAATATTTTTGAGAGTCATAAGATCTGCTGATACGATTTAATGTTGCAGATTTCTAAGTTTTCATGAATCATAAATCTATAACTTTCTGAAAAGTAGGTGTTCACAATTTAAGCTCTGCTAGTATTCTCTTCTTTGGACTCAGGTTTCATTATTTACCCTCCTTGGACTGCACAAATATCTTGTGAAGGCTGGTTTACTTCTTTCATAGGGACTTAGTTGATCCCTTACTTAGATGGCTGCCTACTAGGGAGTAAAAAGTCTCATCTTCTTCACAAGAGGTAGCTGACAGTTCTAAACTGCTGACCTTACAGTTAGCAGCCCAACGAGTGCTACTCCACTCTGGGTTCCTATGAATGAGAACTAACCGGATGGCACCTAACCACAGCTACAAATACACTTCAGAAATTCTGAGTCATGAAGACTTTTTTTGGCAAAATTTTCCAAGTATGTTCAGAATATTTCCAGATATGCATTTGGCATTATATAACACAATCATTGCAAAACTTTCCATGGTCTATTTAACAATGTTCATCATTTCAATACATTTTAATGCCCATATAAAAATCAAAAGTACAAATGTAACTCATAGTCCCAATACCCACAGATCACCATTGCTAAAAACGTTAGGTTTATTCTTGCATATAATTTTTCATAAACTGTGGTCAATTTATAATATATCCAGATTTTTGACCCTCCTCTTTCAAAAGGTGGATCTTAATTTTTTTCCTGTTTAGAATGAATCAAATTTAATGATTTCAAATCCTTCAACCTAATAGAATGAGTACGAAGTGTTGATACATGGTTTCTGAAATTAGGCCATGTCTTCCTCTCTCTCTCTTTCTGATCATTCACTCAGGGGCATGCCATGTATTAGAAACCTTTAAATATCCCTGAGAGGGCTCCATCTGATGAAAAATTAAGGCTTCTTGTCAAGCACCAGTGAGTGAATTTTCATGGAAACACATCATGCTGCCCCAATCAAATTTTCAGACTTCAGCCTTGACATACATCCTAAATCCAATAACATAAGATACCCTGAGCCATAACCAGCCAGTCAGGCTGTTTTATACACAGAAAATGATATAATAAACAGTTGCAAGTTTTAGACATATTTGTTAAATATCAATAAGTAATACATACACTTAAAAATATACCCACAATACATATCATATGCTATTGAGTCAATTCTAACTCATGATGACCTAATTCACAATAGAACTAAAACAGTATCTATTTTGCAAGCAAGTATAAATACATAGTTGCGACCATTGTGCCAATGCATGTCACCAAAGGTCTCCCTCATCTTCCCTGGCACTATACTTCACTAAACATGGTATCTGTCACCTCCTGATGACAACTCCAAAGCAAGTGATTTAAATAAGGTTCTGTTGTGATCCTTAAAATTTTCATTGACCAATTTTAAGAAAAAGATCACTAAGCCCTTCTTTCTAGATTGCTTTTGATTAAAAACTCCACTCTAACCTATCCATGGTGGGTAATCTAAATGGTATGTGGAATACTAAGGTTAGTCAAAAAGTACTGCTACGAAGATAATATTTTTATTAAACAAAGTCATTAAAATGTGAAACCATTCATTTGCAATATGGGAAGGTGAGTAAAATGTATTTCTACTAGGGTTTCATTCCTAAATGCATAAGTCACACACTTATTTTAGTCTCAATAGAAAACCTTCAAAAAAAGTTCCAAATTAAACAGTAGTTTTCAAGGTCTCCTGGGTCAGTTAAATTCAAGGCAGAGAGGTAACCTCAGAAGATTATACAATTGTTTAGGAAATTTTCTTGAGGAAAGGTGGATGATTACCAAGGCCTATTATGCAGAAGTGTTAAAAAAAATCTAAACTGAACTGGTGAGGAAAAGGCTAAGAAAATTATGCCCAGGTTATTTTTTGCAAGATAACTATGCACTTGCTCATCCTTTCAGGGTAAAAAGGACAGTCCTTTGAGAATTCCATTGACCAATCTGACCAACTTTCACATGTGTATGAGGCAATTGAAAAGACTATGGCTTGTGTCAGACTTAGTGTCTACCTCAAAATAGTACTGTGCTTTTCACCACTTTCAAGATCTTTTGTGCAGCAGGTCTACCTAATACCCTGTGTCCTTTGATCACTTAACTGCTGCTTCTATAGCATTGATTGTGGATTTGAGCATGAAAAAGATTCTTGAAAATTTCCATCTTTTCTCAATTTATCATGTTACCCTTGGTACACTAGTGAGACTTTTTGTTTTCTTCACATTGAGTAATCCATAGTGAAGGCGACAATCCTTGACCTTCATGAGCAAGTGCTTCAAGTCCTCACTTTCACCTAGCAAGTTTGTGTCATCTGCATATCACAGATTAACACGCTTTCCTCAAACTTGAAGCCACATACTTCATCATATAATTCAAATTCCCTGATTATCTGTTTAGCATACAGATTGAATAAATGTGGTGAGAGGATACAAACCTGACACATATCTCTACTGATTTTAAAACATACACGATTCTTTAGTTTTGTCCAAACAACTGTGCTTTGCTCCATGCTCATGAGCACAATTCAAATTTTTCCTGACTATCCATAGTTTGGTATGATCTATGCAGTCAAAGGTCTATCTATATTTGTGCTATTTTCCACATTTACTCAAGATCCATTGAACCTCAGCTGTGATACCTCTTGTTCCATGTTGTGTTTTGAATATAGCCTGAGCCTCTGACAACTCCCTGTCAATGTACTCCTGCAAAAGTTTACTTGCCTGTGGTATCAATGATTTTGTTCTATAATTTGAGCATTCTAGTTTGTCACCTATCTTTGTAATGAGTACAAATATTGATCTCTTCCAATCAGTCTTCAAATTTTCTGCCATAGACAATGAGTGCTTCCAATTGTTGTTCAATCAATTTGTAGAGCCTTGTTTTGAACTAATGTTTTCAGTGCAGCTTAGACTTCTATTTTTTAAAAAATCATTTTACTGGGGGCTCATACAACTCTTATCATGATTGATATATACATCAATTATATGCAGAGCACATTTGCACATTTTTGTTGCCAACATCATTCTCAAAACATCCTCCTTCTACTTAGGGCCCCGATATTCACCATTGGCTCTTGCTCATGTGTTATATCTCGAAATGGCTGAATGTCAACGAGTGTTCATTGACTGTGCTTTATTTCCATCTTCTTTTGATGCTTCATGTATCATTCAGTATTCTGTCCATAGAATCATTCAATATTGCATTCTAAGACTTCATATTTTTTGAGTTCTTGCCATTTAAAATATACTGATTATGTTTTTCCTTTTTTGATTTTCCAGCTCTAGGTTTTTGCACATTTTAATTTTTTTATAGATCATTTAATTGGGGGCTCATACAACTTCCATCATGAGCCATATACACATCAATTATATGCAGGCCACATTTGCACACTTGTTGTCATCATCACTCCCAAAATATCCTACCTCCCCTTAGGCCCCCAGTACCATCTCCCGCAAGTTTGCTTCACTCCCTCTTTCCTCTCTCCCATGAACCCTTAACAATTTACAAATTGTTATTATTTTTTCATATTGTACACTGTCCAATGTGTCCCTTCAGTCACTTCCCCATTATCCATACCCCAGAGAGGAGGTTATATGTAGATCCCTGAAATTGGTTCCCCCTTTCTATTCCACCATCCATCCACCCTACCAGTATCACCACTCCCACCACTAGCACTGAGGGATGATTTCTCTTAAATTCCTCATGTTTCTGACTCCAG
The DNA here is from genome assembly GCA_004026705.1 of Nesogale talazaci. Taxonomy (NCBI): domain Eukaryota; kingdom Metazoa; phylum Chordata; class Mammalia; order Afrosoricida; family Tenrecidae; genus Nesogale; species Nesogale talazaci. The sequence goes on along the minus strand of PVJH01001367.1, from coordinate 31,851 downwards.
CTTACATCCCTGCTCGAGCAGGATTTGTTTGGTAGACTTGGGATCATAATAGTGGGTTGGAGGAAGCTTTTGAGAACTAGAGGAAACTTAAGGTGGATCACAGACCTCGAAGTAAAGCCCCAAACTATTAGGGCCATCATTGAGGGAAGTGGGACCAACCTGAGAACACTGGCACAGGGATTACATAGGCTAACAGAAATAGGGAAAAACACAAACACAGAGGAGGCAAAAATAGAAAAGTGGGATATACTGAAGATAAACACCTGTACTCTTCGAAAGAATTCACCAAGCGAGTAATAAGAGAGCAGACAAAGTTGGAAGACATCTTTAGCAATGACAAATCAGATAAAGGCCTTATTACTAAAAATCTATAATACAGTGATGGCTTCCAAAAATAGAAAAACTAACTGCCCACTGAGGAGGTGGGCAAAGGACCTGAACAGCAGTTTCCACAGAGGCAGAAATCTGAATGGCCAATAAAAATATGAGAAAATTTCCTGATTATTAGCCCTAAGAGAAAAGCAAATCAAAACAACAATGACATACAACCTAACACCCTCAAGGACAGCACAATTCAAAAAATCAGAAAGCAACAAGTATTGGAGAGGCTGTGGGGAGATAGGGGCTCTTATCCACTGCTGGTGGACCTGTAGATATGTACAGCTACTATGGAAATCAATTTGCAGATATCTAAAACAGATGGAAATTGAACTACCATATGACCCAGGAATTCCTCTACTGGGCATATACCCAGAAGAGGCAAGTAACAATCTATGACCAGACATCTGTGCCCCAATGTTCATTGCAGCACAGTTCACAATCACAAAGAGTTGGTAGCAGTCCAAATTTCCATCAACTGCTGAATGGGTTAAAAAGCTGTGGTACATACATACAATGGATTGCTCTGCATTGCTAAAAAGCAATGATGAATGCATGAAGCACATCACAGCATGGGAACAACTGCACATTTTATTATAATATTTTATTTTATCTTCTCGAACTGCTATTTGACATTTTCTGTTCAGCTATTTGACCTCATCACTTCTTCCTTTGTCTTAACTAATTTATGATTAAGAACAAGTTTCAGAATTTCTTCTGACATATACCTTTATCTTTCCTTTCCTGTCTTTTAAAATAATATTTTGCTTTCTTTATGCATGATGTTCTTAATGTCACCTCACAGATCATCAAGCCTTATGTTCAATGCATTGAATCTGCTCTTGGTATGTTCTTAAAATTCATATAGGATAGACTCAAGGTCATGTTTTGGACTTCATGAACTTGTTTTAATTTTCTTCAACTTCAACCTGATGTAATGTATGAGAAATTGATGATTTGTTCCACAGCCATCCCTGGCCTTGTTTAGTTGGTGATATTGAGCTTTGCCAATGTCTCTTCTCACAGATGTTTCCCATTTTATTTCTGTGTATTCCATCTGGAATACATGTATATTCCACATGTATATTCAGCTTTTGTGTTGCTGAAAACTGAATTCTCTGAGAACAAGTCTTTCTTGCAAAATTTTGTCATGGGATCTACGGCTCCATTTTTATCACCAAGATGGTATTTCCCAATTATTGCTCCTTCCTTTTTGTTTCCAACTTTTGCATTCCAATAGCTAGTAATTATAAATATATGAGTGCATGCTTCATCTATTTCAGACTGAAGACATTGGTAGATTTCTTCAACATATTCAGCACTAGCCTTAATGGTTGTTGTGTAAATTATAATAGTTGCTTGATTGAACCTTTTGAATAGGAATAGATATAGTCTTATCACAGAAAAAAATGCTTTGCAAGATGAATCTATTTATGCCACTTCAGGCATAGTAAGCTATATGGTGTTCTGATACAAAATGGCCAATGGCAGAACATTTCTTCTCACAAACACCTAGAATATGGGTCGGTAGGCATTCCATTTCATGCTAAATAAATTTCAATTTTCCTAGATTCATACACTGTACATTCCTAACTTCTAATTATTAATTGATGCACTCTGCTATTTCTTCTCATTTTGAAATGTGCTCCATCAGTCAAGGAAGGTGCTGAAGACTTTACCCTTGCATGCTTTACATGACTTACGCCATTATAGCAGAATCTTCTTTAAAAAGGCAGCTCTTCCTCAGTCATATTTTGATTGCCTTCTGACCTAAGGGGTTCATTCTCTGGCATTTTCTTTGATAATATTCTTCTTCTATTCATTAAGTCTTCAATACCTGTCAATATTTCAGTGCTATCCACAGGGCTTTCCGTGGCTAATTCTTATTCCTTCTTTGTCTTGCTTTGCTTTCAGTGGACAGCCTATTCTTTCTTTGTAGTATTACCCTCGTATAGTAACCCTATGCTTACCTGTCTAGAGCAGAAGGTGCTCGAAAGAAAGGAATGTTTGATGTATCAGAATAGAATTGTGCTACATAAGATTTTCAATGACTAACTTTTCAGATATAGATTACCTTTAGATGGACTTTCTTCTGAGGACTGGAGATGTCTGGTTATAGATGCAGAAATTAATTATACTGAGCAGCAGAGGTACTCATGGACCTGTGGGACTTAGAATCCCCAGTACTCTGAAGAAACTGGATGGAGCTGTTACTGAATATGTAAACCCCACCTCCGTGGCCACATGCCAGCAGGTCCATCTAGTCCAGTGTATACCTCAGACTCCCAGACTACCACTTACTCATCAGCCGCTGGCTCCTTCCAATTGTTTACTGGGATATGTGATGCAGAATGCTATTTATCTTTCCATTCTCTGTTGCTGCTGTTGATAGGTGCAGTGAAGTCAATTCTGACTCGTAACAAGTCTATGCAGAGCAGAACAAAATACTACTCAGTCTTGTGCCATCCTGACAATCATTTTTATGTGCAAGCCCCTTCAGCCCCTGTGTCAATTAATCTTATTGAAGGTCTTTCTCCTTTTCGCCGACTCTGCTTTACCAACTCTGATATCCTTTTCCAAGGACTTGTGTCTGAAATGTCCAAAGGGACAAGTCTTCTAAGAAACATTTTGCCTGTCCTTCTTGCAAGATAGACTTGTTTGTTCTTCTTCCAGTACATTCTATTTCCATTTTTTTCACTTACTCCATATTAAAATGAGTCAGTTTTTCAGCTGTCTTCTTTATTCATTGCCCAACTTTCACGCGTATATGTGATGACAGAAAAGGCCTTATATGATCAGGCTTATAAAATCCCCAAAAATGTTCAAAATGAGCACATTATTTTTCAACACTGTAAAAAAGGAAAAACAACATGGAAAATCGTTCCAGCAGGCTTTCCAACATTGGAATGTTTGATTTCTTGACTGCAGTTACCTATATAAAATACCCAGCATTACAGCAATATGAAAGTCACCACATTATAACAGTAGTCTCATTAGATAGCAAACCTATATTGTTTTCCATAATGTTTTTAACTTATTGGGGTATTTTATTAGCACCTATCAAGAAAAACCAGGTCTTAAAATGTCTATGGCATTACCATGGAAGAGTAGTCTGGAATTTGGATTCCAGTAGGGTTTGAAGCTGCACTCTTCCAGTTCTTTGACTTTCTTAAGCCCTGGTTTTCGACATCTTTAAATATAGATAAAATTCCTGATAGGGTAGATTAGCTCAGGATACTCAGTATACTTACCTAGAGTTTTCAAGGCTCTTCAATCTCCTGGTTACTCACCTGAACTCATTCACATTGTTAAAGTATTGGATAAGTGGTGTGTTAGAAAATATTTGAGTTTTAGCAGGAATGTCGGTTTGAATATAGACTCTTATTCCACTGAAATTCATCACTCAAGAAAATCAAGATGACCCCTGTGCAGACCAAAAAGCCCATGGGAAAGAGTAACTCTCAAAAGAAAGCGAAGACCTTGCTTGACTCAAGGACAGCAGATTTATAGAATCACCAATAATCTGAAGACCATAAGTGTCTTAGTTACATTATATTGTACATAACACTAGATAGTATGTATGCATACTATCATAGTATTTCCAATTGTGTATATTTGTAAAGGTTTAGGGAGCTATCCTTCTCAAATATCAAAGACTTAATGTGCTCCCTTATAGACCCTGTCTATGTTTTAAAACATCAGTCAAGATCATTCTAAACTCTTTGGCACCATATTGTGTATATATACTGCTTCAAACAACTACAATCAATAGGAAATAATGCATTATTTCCTTACATCTTTTCCAACATTTCTCAAAGACAACATATCATAAAATGGACTAGGAAGTATACTACTAATGAGACAAAGATTGATAGTTAAATATAAAGTTTATAAATAACATTTGAGAACCATCTGAACATATCCAAAATTTCCCATAATAAAAGCATAAATATACTAAAGTAAGTCATTAGAGGACATGGAACACTAAGTCATAAAACGAATGAACTTGAAAAACAATCCAAAAATATTCCACTTCAAGGCTTTAAAAGAAATCATTAAAGAACAACAAAATAATTTTTATCTATTATAAAAATTATAATGCTTAATTCTGCTAGTATTCTGATGAAATCGTCATCATATATATTGATGGTAGAAAGCAAAATGTGCAAATTTTCTAGGAAGCAATTTGGCAATGGTTAACAAAAATGCTTTAATTGTGTAGACAGAGTCAACAATTACATTTCTAACATTTATTCTAAGGAAATAATCAGAGATGCAAAAAGAATGCATATATAATGAATCTGATTATAGCCATTTTTATTATGGTGAAAACATAAGGAAAGCAATACTCAAACCTAGAGAATTATTATTAGGTAACTTGTGTTTATTCATAAGATGGGCTCTATGAAATTCTTAAAACCATATTTTAGATTGACATTGAAATATGAAATGTTTGTTGTGGTCAAAAAAACTTAAATTATCTTACAATAGCAATATAATATGCTACTCTTACCAGTGAAAGAGAATAAGGGAAAGAAAAAAGGGAAAAATAGAGAGAGGGAGAAAGAAAGAATAGTGGAGTTGAACTCTATTGAGATTTTGTTGTGTATCTCAGGATTATGAGATTGCAAGTAATTTATTTGTTGTTTTGATTTTACCTTTCTATGTTTTAGACAGTTCTTCACATTTTTTAAATGAAAAACATATGTAAAATTAAAATTAATACCACCAAACCTTGAATGATGCAATTGTAAACATTATTTCTCTTGATTCTTCTCTGCATTTTAAAGCATTTATATAGGGTATGATGCATTATTTTTGAATTATACATTTTTTTATTTCACGTAAAAGGGATCCTTTTTACACATGGATATCTCTTGTATGTGACAGTTTATTTTCAATATGAACTACATAATATTTGTACAATACCGTGAAATATAGTCTTAATAATAAAGAATTGGGATCTGAATAATCTGAAATAGATAAAGAGTACCAAATTGATGCAAATTGGCAGTGAGTCACAGGTATCAAATATTCTTTCTATTATTTCCATGAGAAACCTGTGACAGAAATGAAGACTCATTCCCCTTATTTTCTGCTCAGCTTCCGTGGCAGCCTGTGGGAAGAGACAGGCTTAGCTGCAGGCACATCCTTGTGTGCTCAGGACTTGAGGGAGTAAAGAACAATAGTTGGGGTGTGGCTGAGTGGAAAGCTCTTAAAAGTTATATTTATAGGGTTTGTACACATTTTTTCAGAATTCTAAAAATTCAAAAAAAATGAGGTGATTCTGCAAATAATCTACTTCATCTTTGCTGAAGCTTAAATGATATTGTACAACTTTTCAAGACATTACAGTATATTTTAAAATATTAATTGGTGCCATTTAATGCATAGTGTACTAATAAATAATTATCTTGGCTTTAATTCTGACAAAATATGTGTCACAAAATTGCTATTCCAACAAGGCTTAATTGCACAATACGATAATAATCACATTCACTCTGGTGAGCAATGGTGGCCCTTATACATTTTTAAAATGAGAATTAGCACATTAAACATAAATTAAATATCCCTTATAAAATAATTCTTCATTTTCTATATACCAGTACCCTAGTAACCACTAATAGATTGTTTTTCTCTATCCATTTCATGTTCAAGATGTTTTATATAGATGGAAGATAGAGTATTTGCCTTTTTGAGTTTGACTGATTTCACAAATGTTCTCAATGTTTATATATATTAAAGCATGTATCAAAATATTGATTACCCTTATGTTTGAATAAAATCCCATTGCATGTAGATATGTCTCTACATTCATCTGGTAAGGAGCATATGGGCTGTTTCCATTTGCTATCTATTCTAAATAATGCTGCAATGAACATCAATGTATAAGTATCTGTTTGAATCTACTTTCAAGTTTGTTGAAATATAGATAAGAATGAAATTGCTGTGTGATATGAATATTTGATGCTTAATTTTTGAAGCACTTTGTGACAGGAAGGTTTGTTGTGCCAACATGGCCAGTGAACACATGTGAGATTAATTGAAGGACAGCGAGATAAATGGCTCGGAAGCCTTGCCTTTCTCTCACTTGCTCTTGGACCTTGGTTGTTCTGTGTCTCCATTTGCTAGCTACATTATCTGAGGGACACCTAATCTATGGACTGTGTCACTTTAAATTGAGGTTCCTTCAAGCCCTGCTTTGCCACACTACTGGATATACAGCCCTTCAGCTGGGGACTGTTGGACCCAGTCATTTTTTCGGTGACCTGCCTTGCTGTTTACTGCCTGTGGCCGAATAGTCTGAATTACCCAGAGACCCTGAAGACTTTAAGGACTGCCGGCATATGAGTTGTCTCACAGAAGTGAGTTGCACTGAGACAGTCACACTGCTTTGGTATTAACTGCTTATTTCTTATGTTAGATGACTATCTATCTATATAAATATATACACAATCACTAATGTCCTGGTTTTGTTTCTCTAGGGTTCCTGTCTAACATACACTCCGAATCGGTTTTCAAGAAAACCTGCACCATTTTGCATTCCCACCAACAATGGGTGATTCTAAATTATCCATACCCATTCAAACATTTATTTTCTGCTTTTCTGATAATAGTATTGCTGCTGCTATTGGGTGCCATCAAGTCAGGTGTTACTCATCGTGACTCTGTGTACAACAGAAGGAAACACTGCTGAGTCCTGCTCCCTCTCACAGTTGTTACTATGCTTCAGCCCATTGTTACAGCCACTGTACCAGTGTATCACTTTATCTCCATGAAACTCTTCCTCTTTTTTCTGGCCTTCCAGCTTACCAAGAACTATGCTCTTTGCCAGGGACTAGTACTTCCTGATTCCGTGTCCAACGTATATGAAAGAAAGCCTTACTCACCATCCTTGATTCTGCGGAGCATTCTGGCTGCACTTCCAAGTTATATTTGCTTGTTCTTTTTGCATGCCATGGTTTCATGGAGCCTCCAGAAAAGAACATAAAGAAGGAATAGACTGTCTAGCTCTTAGGAATCAGCCACTGGAAATCTTATAAACACCTTCATAGTGAGAGTGAATTGCTATCTGTGGGGTTTTGAGATACATTTCTCTAATAATTAGTGACTTTGAGAAATTTTTCATGTGCTCACTGGTCATTGAGACATCTTCTTTGGGGAGTGTTTTTGCCCCTTTTTTCTCCTTTAGATTTGGCTTGTGTTTTGCTGCTGTGGTTGTAACATTATATATTCTTTATATATTCTGAAACTAAATAGTTAACTGATATATTGTTATCATCACAAATTGATCAAAATTGCAATCAAGATTGATACTTACTGGGGATTGGAATGCTAAAATTGGAAATAAAGAAGGAACTGTGGTTGGAAAATATAATTTTGATTATAAAAAACAATTGGAAAAAAACAATTATAAAAAACAATTTGATTATAAAAAACAATTATAAAAAACAGCTGGAGATCACATGATAGAATTTTGCAAGATTGACAATTTATTCAAAGTGATTACCTTTGTCAACAATACAAATGGTAACTAGACACAAAGACTTTTCCTGGTGGAATACACATTGACCACATCTGTGAAAAAAAGATAATAAAGAAGCTAAATATTAGCGGTGAGATGCAAGCCAGGGACTGACTGTGGAACAGATCATCCACTGCTCCTATGTAAGTTTCAGGAAAAGGCAAAAAAATTAAAATGCATATTATGAAAGTCAAAATATGATTTTGGGTCTATCCCACCTGAATTTTGAGAGCATCTCACAAAACTGATTGTCTGCATTGAACATTAATGACTGATGTGATGAGCTATAGGATGACATCAAGAACATCATTCATTAAGAAAGAAAAGAATCATTAAAAAGACAGGAAAGAAAGAAGAGATGAAATTGGATGTCAGAGGAGACTCTGAAACGTTTTCTTGGTTGTAGAGTAGCTAAAATAAATGGACAGAATGATGAAATCAATAGCTGAATAGAAAATTTCAAAGGGCAACCTGAAAATGCAAAGTCAAATATTAATAACAAGGAAGTACAAGCTGTCCAAATGCTCCAAAGTGGAAGAATAGATAAAGATACTGTGGTACATGTACACAATCGAATACTATGCATCCCTAAGAAGCAGTGATGATAGCATGAAACATCCCAAGACATAGTCAGACCTGGAAACCATTATACTGAGTGAGATTTGCCAATTTAAAAAGAACCTATATTGTATGAGTCCACTACTGTAAGGAGAAAAAACAACTATACTCGTCTTGAGATTAATTCCCCCACCAATGGGGTGGAATGTCTGTCTACTGGTCATGCAACATGCACCTTATGTGAGCTTAAAAAAACACATCAAGTGAGGAGAGCTCACATTGGCTGGAGTCACTTCTTCAAGAAAGGGAAAAAGGGAGAAGGCTATCCACTTGATGCTATACAACTTTGAGATAAAGCTCTGACAAAACCACAGGTTCTCTGCAGGAGTGAGAGGAGAACTTCACTGGAAAATCAAATTCAGACAAGGGGAGGGGAGCATCTGCATTTCTGAGGACACATTGATATTTCTGCTAGTGGCTATGGTGAGTAAATGTGGAGGAGCAGTATAACATCAGGACAGGATCCTAAGCAATAATTGTATGGAGCCTAAGGTTCTAGGTTTGTAGACAGATATTTCTCATGTGTTTCTAACCAACTCCTGGTAAACTGCCCTATGAAGTCAGCACCATGATGACCTTAGTGCTGGTCTCTCAGCAAGCACGGCATTCCCCAAGAGCCACGCCAGAAGTATTCAATGTGGAAGCCTGACTAAAGGAACTGGGCCCTACCTCAAAATTACCTGTACACCTGAACTTAGTACTTAAATGTCCTGATGGGAGAGAAAGCAAAAGATGGCCTCCACAAGTCTGTGGAAATTATGGTAATTGGACCTTGGATGGGAACCCTGACCTAGTGTGTGTCCAATGAAAGGTGATCCAGAATCACCATGTATTTAGTACCTCAATACTCCTCCTGTATTAATGACAGGTTTTAATGTTGTTTTGGGAGGCGGGCATCACTGCCCTCTGGTGGTCGTGGGAGCCACCCAGCCTTGCTCCTGGAGAGCCAATGCTGGATTTAAACTGCCAAGCCAGTGTGCCGCAGTCCCACACGCGACCACTATGACCCTGGGGCTCAGCCTGACAGGTTTTAATCTGAAAGGTACACATCTACCCTTATAAGAAATGAAACAGGTACAATTTCCCTAGCACCAACCCCTAAGCCCCAGATAAACAGCTCAATCAATTAAGAGATCAATCTGTACAACAACACATGGATTGCAGCTCGCAGTTGGACTTTATTCTCATCAGCTCCTCATATCAACAGTACCATAAATGATATACCATTGGATAAATTATTGAAGCTATCAATGTAATCATTTTATACTCCATGGAGGTGATTGACAAGTCACAGCACATGGACAAATAGATGGATTCTGGTCTCCCATGTAATTCTGACTCCACTCCAGTCCCTAAAAGATGGTTCTGCTCAATATTTGTCTTCATGAAGAGACCACTGAAGATAGGTGCTATAGCAAGTGGAATGACTAAAGCTGATGGTGTCCAGCTATCAAGTGGAATAGTGTCTGGGGTTTTAAAGGCTTGCATTCAAAAAGCAACTTTCTAAGTGAGGTGCTGTGTTAATCCAGGTAGACTGGAGAAGCTAATTCAGAGACTTATATGTGTAAAAGAGAAGAACATTCAACATATCTCAAACTGAAAGAATGACAAAAAATTCAAGCCTCGAGTTGGAATTTTGGAAAATCCTATTAGCAAGGTATTGAATGATGCAGGAGGCATTAAAGAAGATGGCTAAAATAGAGATTCACTGTAACAAAAAGAACTAGTACACATGTCTGGGAGTAATACCTCCTTCAACTTTGAATTTTACACTTCACAATCTTTCAGTGACTGATAATGGTGGGCTTTTCCATGTGGAGTGAGTTGACATCTCACTTCGATGGCTGCTTTTTTGTTTTATACTAAGGAAATAATCACAGAAGCTGGCTTAGAGGAGAAGGTGTTTGGCGGAAGGTGTTTGAATAACTTTTGATGCCAGATGACACAACCTTGCTTGCTAAAAGAAAGGAGGAACTGAAGTACTTACTGAAGAATGTCAAAGATTGCTTCCTTCAGTTGGATTACAATTCACTGCAGAGAAGACTAAAATCCTCTTAACTGGACCAATGAATAAGTAGCATAAATGGAGAAAAGGTCGAAGTCATCAAAGATTTTTCTCTTGCTTGGATCCACAATCAATGCCAATGGAAGGAGATCAAATAATGCATTGCATTAGACAAATCTGTTGCACAAGATCTCTTTAGAGTATGGAGAACCACGGATGTTACTTTGAGGTCTAAGGTGTCCCTGATCCAATCCATAGCATTGTAAATCACCTCTTATGATTATGAAAGTTGAACATTGAATAAAGAGCAAAGAAAAAATGATCCACTTGGATTGTAATGCTGATGAAGAATATTGAAGTACCAAGGACTGCTAAAAGTATAAACTGATCTCTCTTAGAAAAAATACTGCCAGACAGTCCTATAGAGGAAAAAATGAGGAGACTTTATCCTACATACTTTGGACTTATTGTCAGGAGAGACTAGCCCCTGGAGAAGGACATCACGCTTAGTGAGGTGGAGGGGCAGTTACATAGGGGAGGCTCTCAAGGGCTGACACGGGTGAGTGCCACAATGTGCTGAGGAATGGGAATGATTGGAACATGGTGCAAGCCCTGGAATTCTTTTGCTTTGCTGTGCACAGGATTACTCTGGATCAGAATTGACTTGATGCTACCTAACAAAAAAGCATTTTAGTTGATCCCATAATCCTTTACTTTCTTGCTAAACTTATTAGATTCATGAGTTATTAAGTTTGCAATAGATATAATTTTATATTTTGTTTCTCTTTCTTTCAATGTTAGATGTAATGATGCAGTGTAAAAAACTAAGTGCCCGGGCTGAGCCCCGGTCGCATAAGTGGTTGAGTGCGGGACTGTGGCCCCCGGGCTTGGTGGTTCAAATCCAGCAGCGGCTCAGGAGTGGCGCTGGGTAGTACCCATGACCACCAGAGGCAGTGATGCCCACAAAAGAAAACAACTAAGTGCCAAAACATTTCTCCTGGTTTCTTTTAGAGTTTTATGGATTCCATTTTTATAGTTTAGTCCTTTGATCCCATTTACTTTAATTTCCATCCATAGAAAATATTTTTCCTCTTTCAAAGGACTTGACACCCTTGTCAAAAATCAATTGCCTGTAAGTGCATGAGTTTATTGATAAATTCACAATTGGATTACATTTATGTATATGTATATTATTTTTTAGAACTATACTGTTTTGATTACTGTAAACATCTAGTAAGTTTTCATTTTGGAAAATGTGTGCCCTCTTACCTTATTCTTTTCCAAAGGCCTTTTGGGGTGGTTTTCATTCTATGTATGAATTTGAGGCTTGATTTTTCTGTTTTTGCAACTAAGACTGAGAAAGGACATTAGAGGTCATGCCCAACCTTATCTGGCTAGAAAAGAGACTAGGAAAATCCAACTCTTTATCAGCACAAGGTCAATTCCCACAAGAAAGAGATCAGACATCCTCTATCCTCTATCAGACATCCTTCATCCTCTATCTAATACCCCCATTATTCCCCTGACACTCCACTTCTCTGCTGGATTCAATAATTCATGGCATTGGCCTAAGAAAATTCACAGAGAATATTGACCTCAAACTTTGGGAAATTTGTTAGAGAAGTTAACAGGCTACCACAAACCAATATTAGAAAACATTAAGGATAAACAGTCTTTGGTCCACAGGCAATGCCTCTCCTCGGACACTAACCAACGTAGGTTTGTTCTCTCCCCCCACGCCCCAAGCCACATCCCTTCAGTTACGTGGTTGCTTGACCTCTGCCCCTATGGGCCAGGAAACTTGCCTGCTACTCAGTCTTCCAAGCTTATGGTGTAGATGCAGATACTTGGCTCTGTGGCATGGCCACTGCACTACAGCCTCTAGCCTCTGCTGCCTCTACCAAATCAGATAGCAAGAGATTTCAAATGTACTCTGTTGATGGCTCTTCTTCCTTGAAGGTCCTAGGGATTTTCTCTTCCTGCTTCTGAAAAACCTCATCCCCATAAACAAAAGAAAGACAAATCTGACCAATCTCCAAGATAAAGGCCCCTATACCCTATTTGCATGGTCACATCCAATCATTTGGTGAAAATTAAAAAGAAAGGGATAGAAGAGACATACTTCATCCCAAAGGCTGTTGGAATATTCATACGGATTCTATTCAATATATAGTGTGCTTTGGGTATAATAGACACCTTAACAATATTAAGTATTTCCATTTGTGAAACTTTCCATTTAATTATGCTTTCTATAATTTTCCAGCAATGTTTTATACTTTTCTATGTAAGTCCTTCAATTTCTTTGCAATATCTACTCCTAGTTTTTTTATTAATTTTAATGCTATTATAGGTGGAATTTTCTCTTTATTTCAATTTCAGATTGTTGAATGCTAGTACAGGGGAAAAAAGTAAGTAACTTTTGTTTGTTCATCAATATAGCCCATGGCTTTGCTGAATTTACTGATTAGCTCTGCTAGCTTTTTGTCTATTCCATAAATGAAGTGTGTGTTAGTCTGGGTAGACTAGAGCAACAAATTCATAAACACCCATATGGATATAAGAGAAAGCTTTATATACAAGAGCAATGGAGCATTGAGGAAGCACCCCAACCCAGTCCAGTCCAAAGTCATAAGTCCGATATTAGCCCATATGTCCAATACCAGTCTATAAAGTCTCCTCCGACTCAGAAAGCATGTGCAGTAGCACCAGGGCAATAATAGGCCAGTGGGTGCAGATTCTTGTGTGTCCAGCAGCAGTAGAGGCATCCCGGCTTTGGAAGCAGTACCCTCATGACTCCTGCAGCATCCATTGGTGGTAAAAGCATCTCAGCACTGGCAGGAGTCTCTCTGTGGCTTTTCCAGCTTCAGAGGTCTGGTTACATCAGGGTAATCCCATGTGACTTCTCCTCTGACTCCTCCAGTTCCTAGGGCTTAGGGTCTATGCTGCCATCTTGTCTTCTCAGTCCAGCACCTCCAAGGAACTGAGTCGGTCTCTCACTTGCAATTGGGAAATACCACAAGACTTCCCAGAATTCTTAGGAGAAAGCTATGCCCACACAGAGGTCTCATTGGCTATCTCCAGATTGATAGGCTAGACTCCACCCCTACACTCCCAAGTGCTGAAATTGACACAGATCGGTGACTGCCACAGAGCATCTTATCATAAGGACTTGTAATACTTCCTCCTTTCCAATTTGGATACCCTTTCATTGTTCTTACTAAATTTCTTAGGTCTGAACTTCCAGTAAAATGCTGACAAGTATGCATGAAAGTAAACATCCTGGTCTTGCTCCCGACCTCCAAACCCCAAAACAAACTCACTGCCATTGAATTCATTCAGAATCATAGTGAGCCTCTAGAGAGCTTTTGAGGCTATAAATCTTTACAGTAGTAGATATTCATTCTTCTTTCATGGAACAGCTAGTAAGTTTGGATATTGACTTGGCAGTTAGCACTACAATGCTGACCTGACAACACCACCAAGACTCCTGGTTCCTGACATTACATGGAAAATGTTCAGTTTCTACTCAGTGTGACATTAGCTGAAAGTGGGGTTTTTTTGCATCTTATGTCATGTTCAGGAATTCTCCTTTTGTCAAAGAAGAGTTACATTTTATGAAATGCCTTTACTGCATTGATTGAAAAAATCATGTAGCTCCATTCCTTTTTTAATGTGGCATACTATGTTGATTCATTCTATTACTGCAGTGCTGCTTTATGATTCATTTTGAAATGTTAAACTATCTTTGCATTTGTAAGAATATCCACAATTGATAGCAATATATAATCTTTTAAATATATGTTTCATTTAGGTTTTTTGTTGGGATTTTGCATCTATCTTCATTCTATTACTTGTCCATAGATTACTTTTTGCAGTTTATTTGTCTGACTTTGGTATTGGGGTAATTTTTGCCTTGTTGAACGAGTTAGGAACTGTTATGTTTTTCTGTAGTTTTTGAAAACACGAGGATTGGTATCATTTCTTCTATAAATGTTTGGCAAAATGTCCCAGTGAAGGCAATTTGTCTGAGACCTTTCTCTTTGGGAGAAATTGTTGATTACGGATTCAAGCTCTTCACTTCGGATGGATATGTGGAGATATATTTTATTTTCTTGTATCAGTTCATGCATTTATCCCATTTCTAAGTTTTTTCCCATTTTACCTTACTGTTGCTAAATGCCTGTGGCAGTCATGTGTTCATGTTAATTTTATGATTGAAATATAGGGATGGAGTCTAGCCTGTTAATCTGGAGACAGCCATTGAGTAACTAATAAGGCTTCTGTGTGGCCTTGGCTTTCTCCTGATATGTCTGGGAAATCTTGCAATATTTCCCTTGGGAAGATGAGAAGCTATCTTCCCCAGTTGTTGGGAGTTAGTCTGAAAGACAACGAGTCACGGACAAGACAAGATGGCAGCATCTGAGGAACTGGAGGAGAAGCCACATGGCTTTGCCCTGATGGAGTCAGACCTCTGATGCTGGAGAGTCCACGTGGGGATCACTGTCGATGATAAGTTGCTTCTGCCACCACTGGATGCTGGAAGAAGCCCTGGAAGCGAGGAGCCATAGGGGGACCCCTGCCAAGGCTGGGATTCTGTACCCACTGACCTGTGATTTTGTGAGTCGGAAGGAGACGTTATAGACTGGTATCAGGCATATGGGCTAATATTGGACTTATGACTTTGTCCTGGACTGGGTCGGGATGCTTTCTTAATGATCTAATCCTCTTATATATAAACCATACCCTTATATCCATATTCGAGTCTATGTGCTTGTTTCTCTAGTCTACCCGGACTAACACAGTGTCCTTGAATACGTTCTGACTCCTTGTGAACAAAGCAAAGCCTGTTCCAGTTATTACGGTCGAGCCCATTGTTACAGCCACTATGCCAATTCATCTCGTTGAAAGATAGTGAAGGAAAATAGTCTATCTATCACAAAAGGGTAAATATTGTATAGAACTGCTATTATAAAAATTTAAGGAAAATATTCTCACTAAAAGAAGCATATTTTGATGGCTACCAATGTTGGGTTCTTAGTGCTATGCAGAACATTCTGCTGCTATTCATTCCATCTTTTTAAATAGGCTTCTATGAAGCACGATTTCTTTTTTCAGGCACACG
Organism: Nesogale talazaci; assembly: GCA_004026705.1. Taxonomy (NCBI): domain Eukaryota; kingdom Metazoa; phylum Chordata; class Mammalia; order Afrosoricida; family Tenrecidae; genus Nesogale; species Nesogale talazaci. The sequence goes on along the minus strand of PVJH01001367.1, from coordinate 16,203 downwards.
TCTCTCCTGATAACATGACCAAAGAACATGAAATGAAGTCTCACCATCCTTACTTTGAAGAAGCATTCTGTCTGTTTTTCTTCCAACACATACTTGTTTATTTTTTCTCGTAATCCATGGTCATTTTGATTTTTCTCATCAAGGCTCAACTTTCATTTCTTTTCTTAGTTATTTGAATCCTTTCTGCTTTGCCATTTTAGTTTTGTCATTTTATTGATCTCTTTAAAAAGGAACTTATGATTTCACTAAATCATTCTGCTATTTTTCTGCCACCACGTGTCATCAGTTTGTTGTACTGTAGTGGTTTACATGTTGCTGTGATGCTGGAAGCTCTATCATCAGTATTTCAAATACCTCCAGGTTTCATTGAAAATCAACAGGTTTCAGGAGAGCTTCCAAATTAATAAAATGGAATAGGGTTTAAACTTCTGAGGAATTAGCCACTAAAAACCTTATATAGCAGTGGGATACTTTCTCCCCAATTGCAACCATTAATGTATGCCTCTTTTAGTGTGAAAACTTTTGCTTAGCTTTTTATAACAACAGTCTTATATGATATTTTTTCTTTTTTAAAAAAATCAATTTTGATCATTTTTAGGGTACTCATTCAACACTTATCACAATCTATAGATCCACTCATTGTATGCCAAGCACATTTGTACATTTGTTGCCGTCATCATTCTCAAAACGTTTCTACTTAAGCCCTTGAGCTTATCATTTTCCCCTTCCCTCTCCACTTCTCCCTTCCTCCTCACGAAGCGTTGGTAATTTATAAATTATTATATTGTACATTGTGCAAGGTCTCCCTTCCCCTACTTCCCTTTTGTCTGGTCCCCAGGAGGAAGGTTCTATGTAGATCTTTATAATTGGTTCGCTTTTCTACCCCATCTTTCCTCCATCTACCCAGTATCACCACTGTCACCACTGGTCCTGGAGGGATCATCTGTCCTGGATTCCCTATGCTTCCAGTTCCTATCTCTACCAGTGTATATCTTCTGGTCTAGGCGGATTTGTAAGGTAGAATTGGGATCATGATAGTGGTGGCGAGGGTGCAGGAAGCATTTAAGAAATAGAGGAATGGTGCTTATTCATCATTGCTACATTGTACCCTGACTTGCTCATCTCCTCTTCCTCCCCCTTATTTATAATGATGTAATTCTTAGTTCTTTGATGCCTGATACGTGATCTCTTCAACACCTCGTGGTCTCACAGGCTGGTGTGCTTCATCCATGTGGGCTTTGTTGCTTCTGAGCTTGATGGCCACTTGTTTACCTTCAAGCCCTTAAGACCCCAGACCCCATATACTTTGATAGTCAGGGACCATCAGCTTTCTTTCCCACATTTTCTTATGCACACACTTGGCTTCAGTGACCATATCAGGAAGGTGGACATGCCATGATAAGAGTTTGTGTTCATTGATGCCTAATAACTGATCCTTTTGACAACTCATGGTCACACAGACGGGTATACTTCTTCTATATGGACTTTGTTGCTTCTGACCTAGATGGCCATATGTTTACTTTCAAGCCTTGAAGACCTAAGATGCTATATCTTTTGATAGCTGGGCACAATCAGCTTTCTTCATCACTTCTGCTTATGCACACATTTGTCTTCAATGATCACAGGAAAGTGAATATCATGGGATTTTGTGATAGACTAGCTTCACTCAGCATAATGTCCTCCGGGTTCATCCATATTATGAAGCATTTTTGTAAATTTTCACTTTTATTTAATATTACATAGGATTCCACTCTATGTATGTACCACAGTTGACTTATTTATTGTTCCATAGGTTGGTTGACTATTTGGGGCTACTGTGAATAGTGAGGGTAATACTATTCTTAAAAACTGGAAGCTCTAAACTATACAAATGCTTACCAGAAATTGAACAGATAAACACATTGTGATATGCTGTACACTGAAATGTTCTACCAAAATGGGAATGAATGATATACATTTATGTGCTACAAATGAATGAACACCATAAGCAATAGTATGAAAGGCAAAAAAAAATCCCAAACCCAGATCACGTAGTCTATTATTCAATTTACTTGCACAAAATAGAGAATTGTGTAGAGGGAGACATCAGACAGTGTACAATAAGACAAAATAATAATAATTTATAAGTTATCAAGGGTTCATGAGGGAGGGAGGGGCATGGAGAGAGGGAGAAAATGAGGAGCTAATGGCAAGGGCATGAGTAGAAAGCAAATGTTTTGAGAATGATGAGGGCAGCACATGTACAAATGTGCTTGGCATACAGTGGATGGATGGATGGACTGTGATAAGAGCTGTATGAACCCCAGTAAAATGAGTTTTTTTAAAAAAGAAGATGTTTGTACTATGAATGAAAAGGCAGGCAGTGCTTCTTCTGTCAGGGGGTTGAAGAACATACTGAACCACCACTGCACTGCTTGGGGGACGTGTGGCATACATCGTTACTAAGCAATCTTAGACATTTCCATTTGAAAAGGATTATCTCCTCTTAAAAAAATAAATATTTTGACTTAGACATTTAAAAAGCACAAACATAAGCCAAATTAAGCTATGGTTTTGAAATCAGAACAGTAGCTTTTTTAAAAAAATCAGGTTGTCGGGTAGGTTGTAAAGGGTGACATAAATGGAGTTCCTGGAATTCTGGTCATGTTTTCTTTCTTGGTTTAGGTTCCAGTTATAAGGGAATTCTTACTCTGTGGAAATGTGTGTGTGTATGAATTTGTAGAATAAGGAAACCTAAAACAAAAGCATGTTTACATAGAAGAATGGAGCACAAATTAATAATGGAGTATCTTGAATATACTGATCTGATAATGATTAGCTTTCTGAGCTATAAATGATCACTCCTGGGTAGTGACAAGTAATACAACACAACAAGCTCAGTTGGTCACCTTTCCATCAGAATTCAGTACCAAGTGTGTCTGTTTGGACAGCAGAAAGGCATTTGCTTTAATATCATCACCTGCAGAATGAAATTCAACCAATTAAGTTAGGAAATAGCCATTTGCAGATAATTATTATTTAGCTGGTTTCTAGCTTCACAGCTATGCAACCATTTGAGGACAAGGTCTCAGAACTGCCACAGGGTGTGGTGTTGGAGTTGGTCTATTTTAACTTAATGATCTGGAAGAGGAAATAACCAGTATGGTAATGACATTGCAAATGATACTAAATTGAGAGCGTTGCAAATGCTAATACAGGCAGAGGAACAAAATAGGATGGTTTTGTTGATAAAATCTTTGGCTTTGGTGAATAATACCAATGCACTGAATTTTAAATGCTGTATCCTAGCAAGGGATTCCTGAGCTTCGTCCTTTGTGATATATATATATATATATATATATATATATACATATACACACACACAAACACAGTCAAGCTATTTCAACACTACAATTTTGTTTAAACTTTGCCATTTGTAAATTTCAGAACTACAGAAATTTTGCAAAGACAATATGTTGGTGTTGTTGTTAGAAACCACCGAAATTGTTGCAACAGGGACCTAATGTACAACAGAACAAAACACTGTTCGATCCAGCATAATCCACCCCCCCAAAAAAAGTTCTTATGTTTGAACCATTGTTGAAAGCACTATGTCAGTTCATCCCATTGCATTTCTTCCTCTTTTTGGACTCTCTACTTTACAAACCATGATGTATTTCTTCAAGAAATGGTTCTTGCTGTTGACACAGCCAAAACAATGTCTTGCCAGCCCCATTTCTAAGGAGGATTCTGTTTGTATTGCTTCCCACACACAAAAACATGCTCGGTATTCTATCAGTTCATGGTATATTTAATACTCTTGCCAGCATCATAATTCAAAGATAATCATTTTGCCTTTTGTATTCATTGTCAAGTTTTCAGATGCATGTGAGACCATTGAAAATGGAATGGTCTGAGCCAGGTGTACATTAGTACATTAGTTTATAAAGCAATATTTTTTTGCTTTTTAACACTTAAAAAAGATAGTCTGAGGCAAATTTTCTCAATGCAATATGTTTGATTTAGAGGATGCTTCCTTTGATGCTAATTAAGAATCTAAATAAAATAAAATCCTCCACAAATTCAATCTTCTATTTGGTTGGTGTGATTTTGCTTATTGGTTCAGTTGTGTGAATTTTGTTTACTTTAAATTGAATGCAATTCATATTAAAGCTTGTATCTTTTTATCCTTGTCAGTAAGTCTTTTTCACCTTCAGTGAGCAAACTTTGTCATTGGCATATCATAGATGATTAATTAGTTTTCCTTGAATACTAAAATTGGATTCCTTTTCATATAGTCAAGTTTCTAAGATAATTTCCTCAGCAGCTAGATTTAATAAATATGGTGAAATGACACAAACCCGGTGTACATCTTTCCTGATATGAATAATATAGTATTTCTTTGTTTGAGCAACTGCCTCTTAGTCTATGTGCAGGTTTGCACAAACATAAGTAAGTCTTCTGGAATTTTCTTTACCATGTTATTCATAATTTATTATGATTCACACAGTCAAGTGTCTTTGATTAGTCAAATTCAAGTGAACAACTTCCTGGCATTATCTGATTTCAGCAAAGACATAGCTAGTTAGGGCAGTATTATCCCCTCACCTGCCTGGGTGCCTATTTAGCCCATTTAGTTGTGTTCCGATCCAGTTTAACCTAGCCTGGGAACAAGAACTCGGAGGGTTCAGATAAATAAATTATTTTAATATGCTTATTGGTACTCTTGAATATTGGGTCGCCCACTTATCCATAATAACTTACTCCACTTGCTTTGAATATTTAAGCATTGCTGCTATTCTTATATTTGTATACCTCAGGTTATGCAAACTGCAGTTCTAAATTTGAACCTGATGACTATCAACAATGAATCGAATTTGAAAAAATACTCTAATAGAGTATTTTTCTTTTCTCCAAATTTTCCAAATCCTTTGACTTCAATCAGTAAATTCAACACAGACTCACTCTTATTCTAGGAAGTTCCCTTGTTGTGATATGTCCGTGTTTGGAGAAGAAGGAAGAAAGACCAAATTGGGCTTCTGTAAGTGGTTTCTGAAATATATTTTAGGACTAAAGTTCCAATCAAATTAATTTAACACATGTAATTTAAAATATCAATAAGTTGCATTATAAGTGAATTGTGGCCATACACACGTCTCAGGTCCTACGTAGCAAGGAGAGCAAAGACCTTGAGACTTTGAATCTAGTCATTTATCCCAGTGAGAGAAAGTCACAGAGGGCAAGAGCAAAGCTGGTAACAAGCAGAGGAGCACGTTAGCAGTTGACATCATTTTCCATAAAGCCACTCTAAAGTGGAACTGAAGGCAAATTATATCATCAAGGTACTGAAATCTCCTGATGATGCAGCAAAATTAGATATGCAGTAATTGACCCAGCAATACCACTTCAACAAATCTAGCTCAAGGGTGCACTGGCAAAACATATGTAAAGACATGCACTGGGATGTTGCAGCACTCTTTGGACTAGGAAAACCCAGGAAACAACACAAATGTTCATCAAAAAAGGATGGCCTAAATAACATATAGTACTTCCATCCAGTGAAGTACCATGTAGCAAAAAGGGGGAACATCTCTACATCTTGTGGAATAACCTTTGTATAAAAACCAAATCCATTGCCATTGAGTCGATGCTGACTTCTGGCCACCCTGGAGGGCAGGGTAGGACTGTCCCTGTGCGTCTCAAAAACTGGAACTCTTTATGGGAGTAGAAAGTCTTGCTTTCAGCATTTCTATAGTGTGCTAAATAAAAAGACGAAAGATATTTGATAAACATATTGACAAGATCCAATTTGTGGACATCGTTTTAATCCTTTCATGTGTTACATAAAGGCGTTTCTATATAAGTAAGAAAATTTAAACACAGATTGATTCGACATCAGATTTAAAACACACTCTCGGGGCTGAGCCCCGGTGGCGTAAGTGGTTGAGTGTGGGACTGAGATGCGGGCTTGGCAGTTCATATCCAGCGGCGGCTCTGAGGAGCAGCACCGGGTAGTGCCCACGACCACCAGAGGCAGTGATGCCCACCAAAAGAAAACAAACAACAACAAAAAAAATCAAATAAAACACACTCTCATAGAGTTGATTTCAACTCATAGTGACCCTACATAGGATTTCCAAGATGACAAATCTTTATGGACAGAGAGCTTCGTCTTTATCCCATGGAGAACCTGGGGGGCTTAAACTAACAACCCAGCAGCCCAGAGCCTAATCCAGAGCCGCATCAGGGATCCTAAGCATCAGAAAGTACAGAATAAGTATTCATTGTGTGATGTGATCATGATATTTTGGCTCTATCTTCTTCATTCTACATTTCACTAAAAATAGAGATAAATACTGACATTTTAAAAAGAAATCATCTATCATAGTGCCCCATGCCAGAGCAAACCATAGCCCAAACCATTGCCTTGCCTCCTAATTCTATAGACTTTCAGCACTGAATTGGGTTGCACAGTATGGAGTGGGGACATCTGGACTGGACAGAGACCTATTAGACTATTCTTGTGAACACTAAGCCTCATTTTCAATTAATCTTGCTTAGTCAGCGGAGAACATTGTGGGTACCATCAAAGGGTGGAGGGTTTCCCCAGACATAGTGCTTCATCCGTTGGCGTGAGCTACAAGTGGTGTCTGATGAGATTTTCTGTTCCCTGGTCAGAGAAAATAAAAGAAATAGTCTAAACTCAGATATTTGCTTTTAAATGACTTCAGCAAACACAAGAAGGATGGGAAGAGTAGAGAGGAGTTGAAATGAAAACACCAGAATGCTGATAAAGGTTGAAGTTGAATGCTGATGAGTACATAGGCAATACAGTTTTTTTCTAATGTGTGTTTGTTTTAAAAATCCATAAAAATAAGTTAAATAAAATACATGCCTTCAGTATGCATGGATATATGAGTACAGAGAGATATTGAACTAGAGATAATAGTTAGGCCTCTTGATCCCACCCAAGAGATTGTGATACAGTGAGTCTAGAGTAGGACTGGGATAGCTGAAATTTTTAATAAGGTACAGAGATAATGTTCTCATAATCAAGAAAGAGGACACGATATTTTGAGATTAAGAATTCGCAAATATTTTGACCAATAAGAATCTATACTAAACATGATATGTATGATAGATGTAATGATTTTTTTCTCAGCTAATTCCAGAAGCATCTCAAGGTTCTTAAGTTATTTAAAGTTACATTAATAGCATGAATAGTTGCCTCAGTCTACTCTGATGCTCTAATCTACTAAGTATTAGAGACTCCTGGCTGGCAGCATGCCAGATCCAGACAGCATTAATTCAGTCAACTCGAGGACAGGGCCTGAATCATCCCTATCTTTTATAAAAGTCCACAGTCTCAGCCCATTCAAAGGATCATAGAGAGGGCAACCAGTAGAAGTACTTCAGAAAGAGCTTCAAGCAAAGACAAAGTGCTAGTAGTGTTAGTAAGGAAAGATTTTCACCCAGCAGAGTCATCTTTGTCATCAACTGAGGAAGAAGACTTAGAGTGGTGAGTGAAATCACCCCTGACACTGGCATAGAGGAAAGCAAAGCAGAGACAAACCAGAAAAAGAGAAATATTTTACTTTCCTAGCGCTGCTAAAACACAAACACCACAGATAGGTGATTTCAACAAGCATCCTGTGGTCATCATTTCGAAACCACAGCTCTTCTAGGAAGAAAAATGAAGGTTTCTCTATTTTCCTTTCCTGTTCTTTTCCTTTTTCCATTTTATTTGGGAGCTCTTACAACTCTTGTTACAAATCTTACATCAGTTGTATCTGACACATCCGTACACATATTCCGTTGTTCTTTTTGAGACATTTACTTTTCATTCATCTCTTGGAGTCAGCTCCTCCTTTTTTCCCTCCTCCCTGCCAATCCTCATGGCCCCCTGATTGATGATTGTACATTGCTGATTATTTGAAAAACTCACTTGAACTGCTGTCTCCCTTCTCCTCTGGCTTCTGCTGTTTTTCCCCGTGACTGGGGTGTGTGTGTGGTTATAAAGCTTTCTACTCCCATCAAGAGTTAAAGTCTCAGAAATCCACCAGGACAGTGTTACCTTACCCTGTACCGTCACAGTGAGTCAGACTCAGCTTGCTGGCAGCGAGTTGGTTTGGTTTGGTTTTGTTCGCTTCTGGAGCTCTAAGCTCTAAGTAAGCTCAAATGTAGGCTTTGACTCCTGGAGGAGGTTCTTTCTTATATATTTCAGCTTTCCGGAGCTGCCAGCACTCGAGGGCATGCTTTTGCTGACTCTGACATTCATCTCTCTCTGCGGCGATGGAGTCCTGGTGGGTTGGGCTTTCAGCATGCAAGATCAGCAGTTAAAACTGCCCAGCCACTGCACAGGAAACGGGGGAGCCTTTCTTCTCCTCTCGAGGTAGGCTGAAAGGAGCTGTTAGGCTTAATGGGTTACACATGGAGCTGCTGATCCCAAGATCGCCAGTCGGAGCCTATCATTTTCTCCAGGGGAGAAATATGACATCATCTGTTTCCACAAAGATTTAGCATCTCAGAAATCCAAGCAGCAGTTCTCTGTCCAACAGGGTCGCTAGGAGCATGGCAGTCCATCTGGGGTTTCGTTGCTGTTCTCTGTCTTCCTTTTCCCTTTGCGTGTGACCGTGTGTTCAGTTCTGATTATAACACACTTGACAAAGGTGCAAGACACACCATACTCTGGTAGGACTTAATTTAAAACATTTTTTTTTAAAAAAGCCTCATTGTCATCTAGTCAATGCTGACTCCTTTCAACCCCTTTTGGATTTCTGAGACTGGAAGTGTTCAAGGAGTAGAAGACCCAGTCTTTCTCACTTGGAGCTGCTGGTGGCTCTGAACTGACGGACATGTGGATCACAGGCCAACGCACAACCAGTATGCCACCAACACTCCATAGGACTTTATCAGCAGAGCAAAAACCATCGATTTCCAAAACAGGTCCTATTTGCAAGCACTGTCTTGGAGACTTGTGGGGCCATGTGGCATAGTAGGTTGGACACTGAGCTGCTAACCAAGAGGTTTGAAACCACCAGGTGCTCTGAGAAAGATGAGTCTTTCTACTTCCATAAAAAGCTATGTTCTAGGGACCCTCTGAGGCAGAATTGACTCCATGGCAGTGAGTTTCTTTTTTTTTTTGGGGGGGGGAATGGAGCTGCCTAGCAGAAGTTGAACAGTAGTCACTCAGAGACATATGAGTGAATTACCAGCTGGTCAGATGCAGCAAGGCCATAATCAGCTCTGTTTCCTCAGGAACAGCACAAGTGCCCACACTGGTAGCTGTCTCACCCTGCCTTTGCTTTGCATGCGGTTAGACCCTCCTCTTTATGGATCAGACTCCTGAAACACCACTCCCACTTCTGGAGATGCTTAAGTTCATCAGAACATCAGAAAGCACAGTACTGGAGCAACAAGTACACTGACATCACCACCCTGAAGACTTTCCATAGCCAGCCACTATCTGGGCTTAAGAGTTCTTTTAGTTTCCTTTCTCATAAAGAACTAGAGGGGGAAATGGTCTGCTAAAGGCCACCTGGGTGGTCCAGAATCCCTTCCATAACCACTCACTTTGACTCCAGCTGTCCTCAAGAACAGATGTAATTCCTTTATGGGTCCATGCACCCTGACTTCAGCTTACTATATATATATATATATATATATATATATATATATATATATATATATATATATATATATTTGTCAACATCATTTGTTAAGGAGACAATGTCTTCTTCATGTAAAGTATGTCAGCACGTTGTCAAAGAGCAGCTGTCCATAGGTGTGTTAGTCTGGGTAGACTACAAAAACAAATCCATAGACACCCATGTGTATAAGAAAGAGCTTTATACGTAAGAGCAGCTGAATATTGGGGAAACACCCTAGTCCAGATCAAGTCCATAAGTCCAAGATTAGCCCATATGTCTCATACCAATCTATAAAGTCCTCTGCACAGTCGTAAAACACATGCAATGCTGATGAACACAGAAGAGCTCCAGTCTGTGGGTGGGGAGTCTTGTGGATCCAGCAGTGGTGTAAGCGTCTCGGCGCTGGCAGAGGTCTGCATGTGACTTCTCTGGCTCCAGAGGTTGGGCTCCAGCTTCTCCACAGGCATGTGGAGGAATAGCCAGAGGAATAGCCAGAGAGAAAGTGTGTGTCTTCTGCCTCCAAGGAGGAAGTACAAACATCCCCCGAATCCTCAGGGTCAGGCCATGCCAATGCCAAGGTCCGATTGACAAGCTAGACTCCACACCTACACCCTTAAACCTCTCAACTCCCAAAATGATACCTGGATGTGTAACCACTACAGTAAGTGGTTCAAAATTCGACAAATGGATATCCTGTCTTGTCAGCTCATGAGCAATTCTAGCCTGGCCTACAGGGTCGTATCATCTGAAAACAGTGTTAAACTTAGGTGGCTACTACATAAATTCACTATCATAATAATGAAAATCACACAGACAGTAAATGACTAGGTCTTCTTCAAAATTACACACTATGTTCATCCTAAGATTAAAAAGAGAGCCTATAGGCTGGGGAGACAGTAACCTGGAAGTGACGTACCAGACATGTACCTCATCTCTGAAAGATACAGAACACCTCAGCATCTCAACAAATCCAGTTGAAAGCCTGGCAGGATATAGGAACAGACACTTCAGCAAAGAAGACATTAAGACCGTCAACAATCATATGAAAAATGTATATGCAACTAGCCATTGAAGAGATGCAAATCAAAACAATGAGATATCACTTCACCCCAACATTAATTATAAATTTAAAAATTGCTAGTGAGGTTTAATATAAATGCGAACTTTCACACACCGCTGGTGGGATTATCAAATGGCACAATGTGGGAAGAGGTAGGGTGCTTCCTCAAAAGGTTGGAAATAGAAATGCCGTATGGTTCAGTGATCCCTCTACTTGGTGTCTAGTCTAGAGAAATAAGGGTCATAATGTCAATGGATATATGTATACACATGTTCATTGGAGCACTATTCACAATAGCAAAAAGATATAAGCAACCTAAATAGTCATTAGTGGAAGGGTGCAGAAATAAACTTTGGTATATACACAAAATGGAATACTATGTAATATTAGCCAATAATGGTGGATCTGCAAAACACCTCATAACATGAAAGAACCTAGAAACATTTTGCTGAATGTAATTAGTTGATCACAGAATGAAAAATATTGCATGTGTTCGCAATTTTTAAAAACCTTTTTGAAAGGTTTCACACTAAACGAAGCATCTTTTGGTAGTTGCCAGGGATGAGAGAGAAAGGGGCAAGAGGAAGTCATAGGTTAGAGTGTTAACATTATATAATAATTATACATTATACAATAAGAGGGAGGCCGGCAAAACAATAATGGAGGCAGAAGAAGACACTGGGAGGTTTGCAAGAGTTAACGGCCACAGAGACAAACACTATTCTTTACACAGTACTCTAAAAGAAGCCCTGGTGGTATAGTGGCTACATATTGCGTTGCTAATGGCAAAGTCAGAGGTTCAAAACTATCAGCACTTCTCAGGGAGGCTCTCTACTCCTGTAAGAAAGGAAGAGTTTCTGAACCTCACGAGCACAGAGACAGGGTTACCCTGTCCGATGGGGTCATTATGAGTTGGAATCAGCACAGTGGCAGTGGATTTGGCTTGCTGTAGTGGTCATCTAAGAGCAGATATCTCGTCAAACAGTGAGGTTGAACAAAAATGGACTGTTCACACTTGTGAAAATAGGTTTGATAGAGGATGTTTTATATGAGTATTCACATTTACTAGGAATAGATCAATGCTAGGGCACACAATAAAAGCATATGGAAAGTATCGTAAACTAACAAAAGAATGAACATATGCTTGTCGTGGAAGAAGTAAAACCAGAATGCTTCTTGGAAACAAAGATGGTGAGACTTCATCTGGCGTGCTTTAGACATATTCCAGGAAGAGGCAAGCCCGGGGAGAAGGGTGTCATGCTTCCAGTAGAGGAAGGTGAAAAAGAGCAGGGCCCCCAACAGGATGGACTGACAGAGCGGCTGCAAAAATGGGCTCAAAAATGAAAACCACTGTGAGGATGGCGCGGGACACAGCAAGGCGCCCTTCCATTGTCCTTAGGGTCTGCAGGAGTCAAAACTGACTCAATGGTACACACCAACAATAACAACAGGGCAAACAGGGGGCAAGGTTATGAGAACTTCTTACAAGTACCCAAACACCTAGAGGAAGTGAGAGTTGTGTCTGGGAGCTCACGACCATAGTGTTTGAGACTATCAATTGATATAACAGTTCATTAAAATAATGTTCTCCATCCTATCTTGGTGCATAGCGACTGGAGTCTCTAAAGCTCATCTCAGGTGCCACCATCGGGCCCTTCTCATTTAAAGGAGAGAAGGTTGATGCAAATCAAATGGCAGGTGGAAACAGCTAGTCCAATGGACGAATGCCCACATGAATATCAGTCTCCACAACCATGAGACTAGAATAACCAGATGGCACTTAGCTGCCACTACAAAATGCTCTAAAAGGATCACACTAGAGGGTCAAGGATAAAATATGAAACCAATGTGCAACAGAACTACAAATTATAAAATATACCAGCCTTGCTGGTCTGTTAACCCCCCAAGATTATGGCCCCTTCATTTCTGGCATTGAACTCACTATAACTAATATTATCATAACTAATACAATAACTAAAAATAATAACTATTTAAGATAAAAGGGCTAGTATTTACACTGGACTAAAGTTCTCTACTTAAAGAAAGAAGGAGGACTGGAAATAAAAACCACAGGAAGTAGAATAAGTGTTTCTATAGTAGATTACATTTGAAGAGTTCAAACACAAAGTGTGTGAATTATGAATGTAAATTAATCAATTACTCCATACATCCTAAACTGATAATAATAAAAGTTTTTGAAAAAAATGTGAAGTGTAAAAACCTAGCTAGATTATTTGTCAAGAATTAAAATCTTCACATTCTGAGCATCTTGCTTATTAAAAAGTTTTGAGGCATCAAAGGGATCAGGTATCAAAAATTATATCATTATAAATGAGGGGGAATGCAGATTGCTGACCCAAGGTCCATTTGCAGGGGAAGTGACATCCCCTTACAGAAGGGTCTGGAGAGGAGATGAGGGGGTCAGAGAACAGTGTAGCAATGATGAAATATGCATGTTTCCTCTAGTTCTAAAATGCTTCCTCCCGCCCACAATCATGATGTGAATTCTAACTTACAAATCCATTGGACTGGAGGATGTGCACTGGTACAGATAGGAACCGGAAATATGGGGTATCCAGGACAGATGATGCCTTTAGGACCAGTGAGGAGAGTGGCGACAAGGGAGGATGGAGGTAGGGTGGAGCAGAAAGGGGGAAGCTATTATAAGGATCTACATGTAACCTCCTCCCTGGGGTGCGGACAACCGGGAAGTGGGCGAAGGGAGACATCAGACAGCGTTCACAAGAAAAACTCATAATAATTTATAAATTATCAAGAGTCCATGAGGGAGGGGTCAATGGGGAGGGGTGGAAAAAGGAGGAGCCAATACTAGGGGCTTAAGTGGAAAGAAAAGTTTTGCGAATGATGATAGCATCAAAGGTACAAATATACTTTGCATACAATGGATGTATGGATGAATTGCATACAATGGATGTAAGAGTTGTATGGATCCCCCGACAAAATGAGTTTTTTTAGGTTTCAATGATGTTGTAGCAATACTTTTTGACATACACTCATGCTTTGGGGTAACTTTTTCATGCTTTGGGGTAACTTACAGGGAACAAAAAGTGTTGTAATTTTTATTTTGATAAGATAATCTTTTACATTGGTAAAACTATGCATAGGAAAAGTTTTTTTCTATTGAAAAATGACTCCATATCTAATTAAGTGATATTAGTCATGTTCTTCATATTGGGCAACCATTACCTCAATCCCATTCCAAATCATTCAGCCACCATTAACAGAGACTCAGAGGCCCCTAGAGGATTACTCCTCCTCCCTTCCACTCTGGACAACCACTTTAGTTCCTATATATTTGCCTGTTTCATAAAACTGAGAGATTATAATATTTATCCTTTTGCAACTGACTTATTTCAGTCAGGGTGATATTTTCAAGGCTCATAAAATTTTGTTTTATGGCAGAATAATATTGCATTGTACGAATATACTACATTTTGCTTATCTATTCATCTATTGATAGAATCATTTTGGCTATTTTCCCTTTTTGGATGTTATGATTGCTACTACTTTGAATTTTAGAGCTATTATAAGTTTTTATACCAATTTTAAACATATTATTCTAGTAATAATGAGCCAGTATGGATGTTTCTGGAAAATATATTATCAAATGGTATGGTCGCTGTGAGAATCAACTCAGTGGCAGTGAGCTTGGCTTGGTTTTTATTCCAGGTTATGTTTGTGTACCCATTAGAGAGCCCCCTTATTTTCCTACTGTTGGGTTCTTGAGATTTCTTCATGTAGGCCCATCTTTTGCACAATATTTGAAATAGTGTTTAAAATGATCATGGCTACAGCAATTGTGCATTTGAACAAGAATAGTTTGGGCATTTTCTGACACTTTGGGGCAAAATTTTCCATTCAGCAGAGACTTTTGTAGGCATTTTTTTTCTGGACACCCTACTAATAATAGCATGCATTATCCTTCTGATTATAGAATTAACTATGAAGTATTCTGTATTTAAATTATGTGTGCTGAGTTCAAAGATGGTTTTGAATTATCATGTCTAAGTTCAGTTATTCATATTACAGTTAACACAAAGAAAATTGTGCTTGTGATAACTATATAAATTGAAACCTTGGTTCTAAGAAATGCCACCCTCATTTATTCCTGAATAATAACAAGGATGTGGATTTCCGGAGAATGGCAACTGAGTAATACATACCAGAGGAAATGCGCAGAAATCAACTCAGGAGACTTACTAAGAGGGAAATTCCACACTGCTATTTTGCAGGAGGAACATCAGAAAGATAAGTAGGCACAGATGAACTAGGTTTTGAGGGGGCGGGGGATTTTGGTTTACCACGGTGAAGGCTGGCAAGGGTTTGATTTGGGGCCAGTACAGGGGCTTTATCTCAACACAGCCACAGCTTGTTGTCACCTTGGGGCAGGAATTAAACACCTCCAGACTGGTGGCCAGGGATTGGGGCTCAGTTATATTGTTTCTTTTGTTTCCCTCACTTCTCTCTATTCCCCACCCACCCAGTCACAGTAAGATTTGGTTTTGTTTTGTTTTGTTTTTCTTTTTCTCTTCCCTTTGCTCTCATGCTTCTGCCAACCTCCAGACCACTCCCCTTAGTCTAGGACATGGTCCACTGCCCTCCACTCAGCTAGGAGCTTCTCTACTTTCAGCAGCATAACCCCAGGTAAGAAGCCCTGAATTAGCATAGAAATCTTCCAGAAGAATTCAGTGGGAGGGCATACTTTACCTGACATTTTATACAGCTATAGTGGTCAAAACCACATGGTGATGGTATAATCTGAAATACTCAGACCAATTGCAAAGAACTGGAAACTCAGAAATAAAAGCATCAGATACAGAAAATTGATCTTTTAAGGGCCCCCAAAAATATCAAATGGGAAGCCGATTCCCTTTTTAACAAGTGGAACTGGAAAAAATTGATACCTACTTGCAGAAAAATAAAGCAAGGCCCTTATCACATTCCATGCACAAGAATAAACTCAAGGTGGCACACAGATCTCTAGGTAAAGCTCCAAACTATTGGAGCCATCAATGAGGGAATTGGAACCAACCTGAGACCTTTGGTGCAGGGCATACATAGGCTATCAAAAATAGGGAAGGACACAAACACAGAGGAGGTAAAGATTGACAAGTGGGATATACTGTAAATAAAACACCTCTGTACATCTAAAGATCACCAAGAGAGTAATAAGAGGGTCCACAGTTTGGGAAGGCATCTTTAGCAGTGACACTTCAGATGGAGGCCTTATTACTAAAATCTACAATAGTCTGCTAGCTTCCAAAAATAATTGCCCACTGAGGAGATGGACAAAGGAACTGAACAGAAATTTCTCAAGGGCAAAAATCCGAATGGCCAATAAACATATGAGAAAATGTTCCTGGGTCGAGCCCCAGTGGCATAGTGGTTGAGTTCAGTACTGGGCTCACTGGCTTGGCGGTTCAAATCCAGCAGCAGCTCTCCAGTAGCAATGCTGGGACTTCTGCTCCCACCATAGAGCAGTGATGCCCCCCC